>VZTG01005022.1:14766-129894 GCA_013397845.1 Melanocharis versteri | reverse complement strand
CCATGCTTGCTTAACTTCATTTTAAAATAGCTGCAGCTGTTCACTGCAAGGTATGGGTTTATTTGATCTCAGCTGAAGTGCTCTGTCAAGACAGATGAATTCAATAAATCTTGGCAGGTTTTCAAAGAAAATATTTTCTAGGAGAGTATTTTTGTTTACATTAATTTCACGGTATTACAAATAAACTGGTTTAGCAAACGTTTACTTCTATGCTAACTTACGCTTGCCTGTGTTAGTAAAATGGGTGCCACTCTGTGAGGCAGACATCGCATTCATTTTAAATGTGCATGCAAAAAACAAACACAAACAACTTTAGGAAGTACTCTGCATCAAACATCATTTTGTATTTCCCGAAGGCATCTATAGGTAAATACATGTCCCAGTGTTTCCAAAACAGAAGAAACTTGTCACTTCTTTAAATAAAAACAAGAAAAAGAACCAGTCATTTTCAGCAGTAACATTTTTTTCAAGAGCAACATGACATGGCAACAAATCAGGGATTGACTTAAACATTAGGTCACACATTGCCTGTATTAGAAGATTAATCGATAACACACAGAGCACTTTTAATAATTGAAAAAACATTTGGATAGAAACTCCTCTCCAATCTTACACTTTCAGCTGAAACACTGGAAGAATAATGTTTTAAAGTCAGCCACCAATACCAATAATTTTATAATGCTGATGATTATACAACCATGAGGTCAAACAGAGAAAACTGTTTGCGATCCTGCTTCTCACACCCAAGCTACTAAGTTAATATTGAGTTTAAGAGTAATGTCTCGCCCTTGCCTCAATACTGTGCAATTAGGTACACAGAGAGTTTTTTACTTTCAAGGTAATATTTCACATTCTTCTACACTGGAGGTAAAGCATTGGACTTCAGGGTCTTTCATTCCACACCAGTACAGTAATCAATATGTTTTTACATGTTTACATGTAAATCAGTATATTTTTACATGTTTACATTTACATATTTTTACTGCAACAGTACTCCACAGGGAAGGTATTAATCTATAGCACAGCTGAGCTAGCTATTAACAACTGACAGAGTGCCACTAAAAGAGGGGAAAGGGAACAGCGCGAAAGTGAAGAAATACTGTAACAGCCTTGTGGATACTGTGCTGACTTCTCCCTGTGACTGTATCCCCACACTACTTGTTGGATGCTCTATTTGTCCTCATCTACAGGTTTTGGTGTCTCACTTGGAAAGAAATCAACTTCTCTTTACATCTGTAGCAAGTATTTTTGATGGATGCCATTTGCAGTAAAAAAAAAAAAAAGAAAAAAACCCCCACCAAAATAAAAAACCAAACCAACAAACAAAAAACCTACCCAAAACCAAAACAAAAGCCCCAAAACTGCTTAAAATCTTTTTGACCCCTATAGGCCAAATCATAAGGGATAGATGGGGAAACTGAAATATGCCAGGCTTTCCCTGCAATCACATTGGCTAATTAAAATGAGTATCTAAATAAGCATGCAGAATAAACAGAAGTCTAAGGAAGATAAGCCATCCAGCCAAAGACAAGTCCCTAGGGGTGGCATGGGAATTTTTACCCCATGAGCAGCACATGCCCAAGCACCTTCCCGCCCAGTGCCTGGCAGTTGCAGAGAGGAGCAGGGTGCTGAGAGGTGCAAGGGATACTGGCAAGAGTGAGTGGTCATCAGGGAAAGGGAACAGCTCTGCATGCTTGTCTACATCCTATAGCTCTGAAATTCCCTGTTCTCCTTATGTTCACAACAGTTGGGCTAAACTACAGACCATGCAATCTTTCAGTGATAATAACCTCAGCATGGAGAGAAGCAAAAAAGAAGTCAGACCCAGGGAACACATCTGTAGTAACAGCAACCATGTTGCCATATGGTGCTGATGAAGCAGCAGCATGGGGAAAATCTTATGAAAAATGGGAGGCAGATCTGGTAATAATGGGGTGCTGGACAAGAAAATAACGTGTTTTCTTGGTGGTAAGTTTCTCTTGTCACAATACAGCCTTTTTCCATACAGAAAAAATGTCATCCAAATGCAGACTGAAATAAGCAGGCTGGTATTGCTTGGAATGCTCAGCACTAAATCCAGTGATGCCATAACTTGTGGCTACAAGGCTGCAGTGGCCAACAGGTGACTTCAGGTTGTCCCCAAGCTGCGCTGTGTAACCAGCTGGCTGCACTACTGTAAGGAGGTCAGGTCAGGCTGATGCCAGGACCTGTTGGACCCTGCTTTAGCCTGACAGCAAGAGTTCTGGGTAGGAGGCCTCATTCTACAAAGAACTTCCCTCTCACCTCCGCATCCATGGAATGAGGCTGCTAGCCATAGGGAGATTTTTGGAGCAGCTCATATGATCAGGAGTTCTGGCCATTTTTTTGTATAGTATACAATTGCTGTGAAACCTTCAAATAAATTGTTTTTTGAGAAAATAAGATTTGTGCTGGTTTAGTATTCCCTCAGAGGATACACAGGTGGATGCAGAAATATGATATTAGCCAATACACAAAGTCATACTGGATTATTCATTGACAATCACAGACCACTCCAGGAAGACTTTGTGAAGTTTGCTTTCCAAGTGTCCCAACCTTCTCGATAAAAGTAGGGGGCTTTAGTAGGGAAATTGGAGATGCAAATGTGGACAGTACCTGCTGAAAAGGCACCAGCTGCTGTGTTAGCCACAGGGACCAATTATGAATTTATTCCAGCCTACTGGTATCTCAGGGCAGCAAATGAAGACAGTAATAAGTAATTAAGTCTCTCTTGCTTTCAGCTGATCTCTTAAGACCTCAGAGTATTTTCACAAAATGTAGTTAACAATAATTTTATGGTAATAACTTGGAAGTCATTGTAACCTTTTATCTTAGGGTCTTAAAGAACTTCATAAATATAAACAATTTTACAAAGTGTCTATGCAATACCCAGAGTATTATAATAAATAAGTTACAATAGTTAAGTTATTCATAGGCCATAAGCAAATGAGTAAGAAGAGAAAGAACTGAAAAGAATGGACACATTTCTAACAGTATTTAGTATGTAGGGCATAAAATTTGGTATTGCACTTTGCCATGACTTTTCTTTGGAGATTTCAACAACCATGCTCCCTGCCCCACAAGCCTTACAGTGTATAGAGGAGCTCTGACAAATGCTAAGTGTGAAAAGAGAAAAGTGAAAGCTGAGAGAAGACAGGATTAGGGTTATATACCTGCGTTAGTAAAGGAGACAGCTTGAGAAAATTCTGGTATTTAACTAGCAGCAGCAGAACTCAAGCGAGCTAACACTTCGAAAAGACACAAACTAACCAAACTCTCACGACTGGGATGAAAACAGTTGTAGACAAACTGTAACTAATGCAGAAAAAACAATTTATGATCAGTGCGGGGAGAGAAAGGGGGTTTGTTTTTTTTTTGTTGTGGTTGTGGTTTTGTGGTCAATGAAAAAGCAACAACAGGAATATGAGTTAGTAAGAGAGATGGTAGAGAAAAAACCATATGATATGTAATTAGTAAGGGAAATTCCACGATTATTGGAAAGACTGGGAATAGTCAGAATGGGAATAAGTTGCAGAAGAGAACATGATGCTGCTGTATTGCTGTTACTGCAGATTTCCTCATTCATTCAGGGTGCATAAATGCAAGCTTGAAGGTGTCTGCGGAAGAAGCTGCATGCAAAGAAATGAAAACTCTTTCAGTGCTCTTCCCTTATGACTGCCACCAAACGGGTGTGGGTGAGGACAAGATTAAGCTCCTACATTTCTGCAAGTAAAAAGAAAATTCTTAAAAAGGTATGACAACTTCTTCAATTTGCCTGAAGAATGGACTTCATTTTGTGACACTGGCTGAAACACAGGTGACAAGTGTCCTTCATCCTCAGGGGGTGTTTTTTTGTTTGGTTGGGGGTTTTTTGTGTTTGGTTTTTTTTTTATATCAATCTTTTTCTCCACTTAGCCCCACCTTTCCTGAAATAATTCCTTCTTAGTCATCAATCCGAGGACGAGCAGCAGCAGGAGGGATATGGTCCACTGAAGCTTTTCTTTAGAGCTGCATTTGTGTCCTGGGCAAAGTGGCACTGAGGATGTGGTAGCATCTTTAGAAAGGCTCAGCTCTGCTCTCTTCTCTACAAATTAAAAAAATGAGAAGAAGCTCTGTGGCGCCCAGGGGAGGAATAAGAAGAACCGTGCAAGTCTCCAACTAAAGAGGAAAATGCTCATATCAAGGCAGATTTGACTTCACAAATTCAAGCACTGAACAAACAGGAGCGAGTGTTGGTTTAGCTCTTGATCTCTGGTGTTTAGTGGTATTTTCTTTCAGCTTCATTTGATTTCTTTGTACCAGAATCAACAGATGGCTGTGAAATTTTGGGTTTAAAACAAACCCTTCTGAAACTATTATGCCTACAGCTCTCTTTTGGGTTCATTGCTTCAATTCTCTAGCACCATCAGGAATTTTTTATTTTACTTAACACCTCTGATACGTAGAGCCAGCCTACAAGAACACACTCTAGAAGGTTGTTTTTCATAAAAAGACCTATTAAATGCTTTTCTTATTCAAATAAATTGATGTTTTTCATTATTTGAAATTATTAAAGTCTAAGTTGTCATCAATCCAACTGCCTTTGGCTAAAGCTGATAAATGAAGGTGATAGTGTTAAATGCTTTTCTGTCCCTTATTATAACTCTATACAGAAAAACTATCCTTAGATGCATAGAGTATACATTATATAATTCTATGCTTATATTTTACAAGCAAAACCACAGCAATAATGTAACAAATCCTCATGAACAGAGTCTTAAAGATCCTAGGCAGTACAAAACCAGTGAATTCCTTTAAGGAAGATTAGTCAAAATTAAAATACTTTATATTAAATTCTTATATTTTGGTACATCCTGAATAAAGTAGTTTTCAGAAATTCTTTTTTTTTTTTTAAAAGAAACTCTAATCCTGACAGTAATTTCCGCATGGGAATGAGGTCAACAAAACCAGATCAGCAGAATTTTCCAACCAATTGTTTGGGGATATAGGATTTAACCATTTCTCAGTCAAAGAGAAAATTCATCTTTTCAAAGAGAAAAAGTTTGCTCACTTTTCCCCCCTTCTCAATAGACCATTGGATGGTCACCCACATTTTAAAAACTTGTATGCAGCCATCTTACATTGAGGTCCCTTCTTCTGTGATATTCATCTGCTCAGAGTCAGTAGCGCATGGCTGAGGAAAAAATGGATGTTGTGAGCAGCAAAAATGCCTGGTGACAGTGAAGCAAGCTCCTTGCAAATGACACAGGCTTGTTCATGAATGTTTCTGAGCCACATTAGTTAGATACACTGACTGGTAAGGTTTACCCAGGAGCAGTAGTAATAGATATTCTGAGAATCTTTTCTCCATGATACATCTAGCAGAGATGGACATTAAAATAAAAATTACCAAGCAAAAGCTATTTCCATGATGCTCTTTCAGAAAGGTAGTTTCTCTGTTCCCAAACCCAAATCTTAGAGACAAATGCATAGCAGCATGACAGTGCCCCATTCCAGAAAAGGACTGAGTCAAAGTATTGTGAAAGTAGATGTGTCGGATGCTGGCACGTCTAATCGTGTCACTGTTTGACATATCCTTGCACAACCTCTCACATGCCTTGATTATGCTCAGTACCCTTTGAGCTTGTTCTGTACGAGTGCATAGAAAATACATTGTGCTTGTTTCAAGGAGCTTACCCCATGAATGCTTTAATTCCTCTCCCTGGATTTTCTATAATCAGTTTGTTACTTGGTGTTTTCTCACACACAAAGTAAAATTCTTCTTATTTAATTTCCCCCCAAAAAAGCATGGGATGTACTGGAGCAGGATTATATCTGTCACAAGCTGCAGAAATTCCTGTGTGGTTTTATTAAAAATAAATCCTCCAGGGATTGTCCCAAATATACAGAAGTTTCTTTTTTCTATATCTGCCTTGGGACCTCAGATCAGCCATTTTACTTTTCCATCTTGTTTTAAAGGTATTGTGTCTGACAGGACCATGTCACTCCTTCAACTCTGCCGAAATTAACAACAGCTAGACTTCAGGAATTTCTCATTTTTATAATTCCTATGAGAACCACCTTTCCAGTGTGTGAACTGGCATACACCAGCCCTCCAGCAGATCCAGGCCCAGATTACACATGTCCTCTTTCCCTGCTCAGCTCTGAAACTCTAAGCTCTCAGACCAATAGGGTGTGTCACTCCAGACAAATATTTATATACTGAGCTTCATTTCCTTATGCAGGTTCCCGGTGAATGTATAAAAATACAATCACTAGAATTTTAAAGCCTAGAATACCCACATCTATTAATTAAGTATTTAAGGGGAAAGACCAGTCTCTAATTGCACAGTTCGAAGTGTTCATTTTCCTATGGGTGTCAATTATTGTTGTTCTCCTTGGTGGCATCTCCACTGTAGGCCATGGGGTAATGAAGACAGATGAGTAAATAGTGCATATAAGATATCTGTGAATCATTAACAAAGTCATTAAAACAATTATAGATAATTTTTACTGAAATAGGGTCTAGCACAGAGAATAGTCTGTCTTCTTGTGCCCAGGCCATCTGTGATACCAGGAACAGAAAGCTCTGCAGCCAAGTCTTAATCCAACAACCTTTTTGATTAAAAAAACCCTTTGACATTCACTTTGAAAGCCCTCAGTTGTTTTCTTGTGGTCATTCTTATGAGGAATTATTCTGATGCACTGGGTCTTTGCTGACAAGCATCTCTGTACCAGAAAAGATGCCTGTGGCCCTCACAGCAGGCCTTGGGAAGGCTAGCAGGAGGCTTGCCCAGATGGGCAAGCATTAGACCCTAACCGTAAACATAAAGTTGCAGACTGATGTTTATTTTCTTTAAATACACCTAGGCAGAGCATGGCCATCAACAGCCTTCCTGGGCAGGTGAGTTTTCCATGTGTTGGTTGGTACCAGTGTGCTGCACACGTGCTACCACATTCCCTGTAACAAGTTGGCATTGTTTGGATCCTCCCTGTATGCAAACCCATTTAGAACAGGCCTCCATCAACATGCAATTAAGCTGTTACAGCCATCACTGTTTGATGGCTTGATCTCTGGAACAGCAGATGGCCCATACCTCTTACTGGAGATTTCAGCCTGTTTTATTTCAAGTGCTCCTGGTTCTGTAGCTGTATCTCCTCGTGCCTGAACAGCAAAGCTGGAGTGGTCCTGAGGTGGCATCTGAAATGCAGCCTCACTCCTATTATCACACCTGTCACAGAGAAGTGAGACATTTGCTCTCCTTTAATGAAACTATGTTTGCAGAAGGTCATTAATTTTTCTTTTTCTCTGAAAAGGTCTGGAATGTAATCCTTGAAAAAACAAACCTGCTACAATTATGTACCGCTGTGGTAGAAGAGACAATAAAGTTTCCACAGCAGCTATTAGTAGTGACCCAGCATACACCATGAGCATTATGTGAGTTCATTACTTCTAAACTACTCGATGGTCTATATTAAACAGCATTAACAGCAATAGATTCAGTTACACTTTTAATACCCTGTTGATGCACTGGATGCAAATAGCTCTACCGCAAGCTATAATTCTTTCCAAAAAACCCCCGAACCAAACCCTCAAACAGAATAGCAAACAAATTGTCAAGCCAGTGTTGCTGTAAGACTTAGCTTTTATATCTGAGGTTCATTTGTTTCACTTGCAGCTATATTGCCCTTTCTTGCAACTTAATCTTACCTCTACTACATGCATAAACATTTTTAAAAATCTCCATATGAACTACCAAACAATTTAAAAGTACTCTATTCTCAAAGGCATTTATCAAGGTTTTTCACTTGGTGGAAGGGGATATCTTGCCAGTGGAGAAGTGAAGGGTAATGCAAAGGGATAAGCAGAGAAAATTCAGGATCCCTGTAGCCCCCAGACACAGCTTTATCTGTGAGGTGAGGTTCTCTGAACAGAAAATGGTGAGGATAAGGATGAATTTCTTGATAAGAAGACAGAAATACTTAGAGTTTTACCAGCTGCATGAATAATAAAATTCCTTCAGTCTTTTGACCAAGTGCAGTTCAGGAGCAGGACATGAGCACCAGCTTTGGTGGTCAGCTCTAGGACTTCAACATTCACTCCTACTTATTGAGAATATTATAGGGGACCACGTGTATGCACTCATGGAAGCTGGTATCTGAAATCTCAGGAACTCAGGGAAAGGCAAAACAGATACTATAAACGAAGTACAAATTAAGTACATCGGTGGACTGTGTTCAGTTGTTAGTGGGGGAATCCATTCTCCTAATCTTCACTGGAGCATTAACTAACTTTAGACTGCTGATCCTGCCATTCAGATAAAGAAAGGTCTGTAGATTTCAGGGAATCTGCTAAAACTTTTAAAATCTTTTCCCAATAGGTTGTGGCTAATATGGCATCTTAACCAAGAGAGTCCTCGTGTATGGATACACACGCGAGTTGTCTGTCCAGACTCATTCAGTGTCTCCTTAAAGTCACTAGATTAACTGATAAAAATCACATAAATCTGCAATTTTCCCATCTCTGCTTACTCTGTGCCTGATATGTTATGAGAGATGGTACTGTAATAATAAGTGATGAGAGAGACTACAGTCAGTGATTCCTGTAGGCAGAAAATAAACTCACACCTTTCCAACTTCCCTTGTGTGACTATGGTGGGACATAACTTGTGTCTTACTTTGCAGGACTACTACTCACATATGGGACCACTTAAATTTATTATTTCAGGTAAAAGTTATGTGAAAGGCTGGTTTCAGCAATACAAGAAAAAAGCAACAGTGAAACAGTGAAGGTTCTGGTTGAGACCGGTTCATCCATCAAAAGCTGCACTCAGGAAAGACAAAATTGTAAAGATGTATAGGAAGAAAAAAGTCCCTAAAAACATTTCCAAGAGCTCTCAGCAGCAACAAACTCTCATTTTACAGAAGTCACACATCATTTTTGGAGAGGTGTTACCATTGTTTTGGGCCAAAGTCTGTTTCTTCCCTGCCATTCCACTCCAGAATCACAGGATCTCCTTTTGACTGAGAGACTCCACCCCAAAGCAGTGAACAATATTCTGACCTTGTTATAGAAATTCCAACAACATCAGGACACTGCAATGCAGCTCTGAAGCCCTATGGAGCCCTGGTATTACCATGTTGCACAGCATCTCATTCCTTTCTTCCAGGTCTGTAATAATGACCTGGGGTCAGGATAGAAGAGGTTCTCTGAGCCTCTGGGGTAGAAATCAAGCCTGACTATTCCTCTGAAGATCCCCTGTTACGGCCTTGGCAGGGGACAGAGCTTCCCAAAGGTATTGCTTTCCTATGGAGCCAAAGCTGAGAGGACCACACAGTCAAAAACCATCTGCATTCTGCTATAAAATCATGCTGCTTGCTTCAAATTTTTCTTAATGTTTGATATGATTTGCATTTTAAAGTAAACACAATGAGATTCAGCCACTTTGCAGCACATCCGATAGACAACAAGGGAAGGAGAGAATACATTCAACATTGGAAATGACAGTCACATCCGTTTCTACAAGGAAATGAGAATAGACTGTGCAAGGAGAGTGATATCTGACTCTGTATCAGAGCAACTACATTTGAAACAATGGCACCAACAAGGTGAGTCTCAGACAACCTCATTACTCTCTGGATGTGATTACTTTGGTAGTTCTTCTCCTAAATGCCTCTTCCTTGCCTTGTAGGGTGTGAATGTGCAAGTTATTCTACCTCTCTCTGCCTATGCTGTACCAAATCTATCATGGATGAGAGTGATGACTTCAATCATTTCCCAAAATCTGTATGTGACTACATTTATTATTTTGCTTATTGTGTTTTATTATTTCAGAGGTTCTTTAATGGTATTCTGGGACATTACACCTCATACACTTTTCAGAAGATTAACTTTTTGGAGTTGTAGCAAGTGTTTCACATGTGCAAATAGTTTATTTTCACCTTGCAAATATCCCAGTGCATTTTTTAGCTACTGACTACTAAAACTTTGCTTCTCAAATTAAATTGTCATTTTTTTCCCCCGTCAGGAAAATATAGCATGTACTTACTATTTGTTAGCTTTTAAATGAATGCAATAATAAAGGACACCAGCAAAGAACCCAGCAGCAACCCAGACAACTGTTCTTGCACTCTAACTATAGAGATAAATTAGACTTCCCCCTCCTCTCCCCCAATAAATCTCCATGAAAAACACTAATTCATGTCTTTGGCCTGATTTCTCCCTCTACTGGCCTGAAACAGAATTTTTTTTATGGAAAATGTCAAGACCTTTTGTATTAAAATCTGACCTTTGTGTTTGCACTACAACAAAGAAAGCACAATGCCCCTGGAGTTCATCCTCTGCAGCTCTCATGAATCACATGACAAGGACAACAGACATCTTCAATGGTCTGGCCACATTTATGCTATTTCTTCTTAAAATTCCTCCTCTCTGTAGGGATTTGAGCTTGAATAGTCATGTGATAGCATGAGAATAAGTCACAAATCCATGATTTATACATCACTTTGAACCTCATTCAAGTGATGAGAGCAAATTGCTGTTTGAAGTTTGCTCTTTGTTAAGCAAAATGGAACACATGAATGGGAAAAGGTGAGACAATTGCCATTTGAAGCACTGTAATGGTAAGAATAGCCCAAATTCTCTGAGTCTGGGTACTTCTTACCCAAAAGAAGTGAGTCTGCATGTAGGCTACGTTAAATGACGTTGCCACTGTGTTCCTCCTCACTCATGTTTTTCTCTCCTTGAGCAGTCACATAGTGAGCTAGCTCAAGGAATGTGTCTGGCCAAAAAAATGCTTTCAAAAAATTATTTTTTTAATCCAGAAACTTGCACTTCAGTCAGCTTAATGAGAGAATGAATAACAGCCTGATCACAGTTCTGGCACATTCAGATTCCCCGTTTTCCTTAATATCGCCTTAATTTCATCTACCACATTTCCCGTATTCTCCTTCCAGAAGGACCCGATCACACTGTCCCTGGTTTATCTCTGGGCCTGAGAGGTGTCCTTTAACCTACAGGGCCAGCACACAGGTGAATGTGCCAACACTGAAGTCCATTTACACACTCCCTGGATTAGGCCACCATGTATTCCCATGGAAGGCAAGGAGTGTGTCAGCATGGATTACGCTCAGAGCGACATACCCTGGACATCCATCTTCCTAATGATTTAAACTGCAGAGGAAGTATTGATTTTCAGCATGACTCATTGACGAGTTTTTACCTCACTGTTTGCCACTGACGAAGGCTTGTGTTACTGGGTTCCTTCAGCCTCAGGAAGAAAGCCTGATCCCCTTCAAGGCTGAGCTCTCCCGAGGCTGGTGTAGGCAGCTGCTGCACCCCAGCAAGTCGCCGCGTCACAGCACCAGGATGCTGAGGAGCAGGAATCCTGGAGCAGGAATCCACTGCATCTGCACAATCAATTGGACCAGAGGGAGAAGAGACACAGGAGAGGTTTCCAAGTCTAGGTACATCATACAGCTGTTTGCATGGTGAGCCCAGATTAATTTCTTCACTGAAGGTTATTTTGCTTTTACAGGTACAACCTCAGCAAACCCAGTTATTCAGGGCCTATAAAATTAATGGCTTTTTTTTCCCCTCCCATCACAGCCTGGCAGCTTGCAGCTTTGAGTGTAGAAACAGGGGGAGATTACTACAATTAAATGTAAAAATCTCAGCTCGTAAGCACCATTAGTCTTGATGGCAATATGAAATGTTTGCTGAGGAGTTCAGAGAAGAGGATCATATACTTGACAGTGTGAGAAAGTATATAACCTTGCTGTCAGAGGAGAAAAGACTGTTAAGATAGAAGAGAGAAGCCTTGCTCAGTGTCAAGGATGGCTAAGCAAGTGTTTAAAGCTAATCACAATTTGGAAAGGTAGCCAGGAGACACGAGGCAGGAAAAAAAAATCAGTTAATGCTAAACCCACGTGGCCAAGGAAAGGAAAGAAATACTCTGGAAGCAACCCCTGAGCAGCAGAATTAGATAGGTACGAAGCACATCGTAATGGCAATACTGCATACATTCTCATTCGTGGATCTTTCTGCTCTCTGCAAAGAAAGAGCAAGCAAAGGTGCGAGTGGTGCTGTCTCCAGGTTAGACTCTTGTCTCACACCATTGATACTGAGGCAGGTGTGAGAGAGGCCAGCCCACACCGGGATACACATGCCTGCATCACCCAGAGTCCTGCAGCCAGCCACCCAGCCTCACCTGCCCTCCCCAGCCAGCTTAGGCTGCTCCCACTCAGGGGAAGCTGCTCAGGACTAGCGCAGCCTGCTAACCCCGGTACTTGGGGCTTAGCCCCTCTGCAGCCAGACTGGGGTGTGCAGCCTTCCTCCAGCAGAGCAAAGGAGGCAAGCACGGGCTGGGGTTGTACTAAAGAGCTGGGGGATTTTATAGCCCAGGCCTCGCACGCATAAATTGAACATTCTGTTGTTGCATTAATGGAAATTAATTCATCCTGGGGGTGCACCTCACCTCCCAGCTGTATGGTGAAATGTAAGCAGGCTAGCTGGGTTGAGTTAAAGTCAGAGTTTCCTTGAAAAGCATTACAAACTCCTGTGTTCTTCCTCACTCCTTGGCTTGATGAAGGCAGTGACATGTCCTAACAAAGTATCCAGGAGACGTTCAGCTTCACATTCCCTTGAATTCATTTGATCTCACGTTGTCCATCTCTGCATGTTAGGGTGAAATGAGTGGGCAATAAAGCAGGAGGATCAGGGACTGCTTCCTCCCAAATCCCCCCAAATGAAGCAGTTTCTCAGAGGAGGAAATGATCTGCAAAGAGCAGATGTGGCTTTGCCATGAGACAGGGTAAGAGAGATGAGGATTGCAGTGGGTGCCAAATTCTTTTTTACCCTCTCAGGCAGGATAAGGCTTTGATTTCTCAACACCAGCTGCGGTAAAGTTGATGGCTGTTCCTGTGTATTCCCCACAGTGCTAAAATAGAGCAACTGGGCACCATCTGCACAGTGATTATGAGCAAAAACACCCCCTGCCCTGGGTGCATGCACACACAGCAGATCTGATCGGGAGCCAGCTGTGAGAAGAGAAAGGAAATGCCGCTGGAGCTGGCTGTGCCCAGGGAAGGGATGCTCTGTGACCGGGGAGAGACACGCTCAGGGTGTCTATGGGAGTGAGGAGCCACAAGCTGCTAAACCAGGGGTGCAGGAATTGTGTGCATGGCTCTAACAGGTCCAGAGAAACATCCCTGGTACAAAATAAACAGTGTCCAGAGCTTCCTGCTTGACTGCCAATTGCTCATTTCTCTCCATACATTTACAGACATTTAACCCCACAAGTTCATACCCTCTTTGATTTCTGATGGCTGGAAGGACCCACGTCCTCTCACCCAATTAACTTGTGGCCATCATTCAGTAGCTCACCCCCGTTTGCACTGCACATCTCAGCCTGGCAGCTCATTTGGGTGCTGCTCCTATTTTGCCATGGGGTTTAGTAACATCTGCACAGGCATCAAACAGTGGATCAACTCTGTTATTCCTCACTGTGCACTTGGGCTGCAGAGCAGTTGCTGTCCCAAAGCCACCTTTTGTGGGCCAGACCCTTCATACCTCACTGGGCTAGACCCGACCTCATCTTCTCAGCAGTTTCAGGGTGCTTCTGCCTCTCCTCTCTTGGCTTTCTCCAGGACACCTTGAGTTTGGAAATTTTCCTAATACAATGCTGAGCAGAATTGCAGAATCTTAAAAAAAAAAAAAAAAAAAAAACGGAAAAGGAAAAGGAAAAGGAAAAGGCAATCTGGGGGAGGAGGAAATAAAACCGATCCCATTTCCAAGCATGGCTTAAAGCTGCTTGCCATCACTGCCTGACAGTGCTCATGTCATGTCGGCTGTCTGCTTCCTTCTTGAATTCCCTCTACAAGTTCCTCTAGTCAGAGGAAAATAAAAGTGACAAGCAGTGCTGACGTGTATGTGCTCTGAAGAGGACAGGGGCAAAGTCCTCTGTGAGGTTTTAAAAATAGATGTGCTGCAAAGGGTACGAAAAGACGGGCTAAGAGTTTCTTTCCCCCACATGCAGCTTCTGTAGACACTGAATGCTGGTAGGGTCACCACATGATTTACTGTGTGTGTTTAAGCAGGATGGCAAGACACACTGCTAGGTTACTGTCAAAATACTAGTATTTCATGGTTTGGGGCCATTATCTAATCCACAAATCCAACACTGCAAAAAATCATATACCTTCTGCCTTTATCCCTTACAGTTTCCTGACATATTTGCAGTAGAAAAATTAACACATCGGCTACTGCAAATCGTTTTGATATATGTATGACAGACTGAGAACTGGAAACACAGCAGGGATTTTTTAGTGTTTGGCTGGGCTTTTCCCCTTTCAAGTCCTCCTTCTAAGCTTCCTGTAAATACACACAACTCTTGTGGTTTTTGTCTCCCTCTGTAAAATAATAGGAACTGTGCACAATATCACAAACACTTTAACCAATCAAGCACACAATTAACAGCCAATTTATATGTTTTGTCAGCAATTTTCCTCAGCAGCAGCTTTAGTGGAGACTATTTCACAGTCTTGGCTTTCCTAGAAAGATCAGATTTGCCAAGACAGTTGCAATTAATTGGAAGTTCTTCCTATTGCCTCTAAAGGTGGCTGAAAAGAAATTATATACTCAGCTCTGCCTACCAAGAAGAAGGCATTGGCAATTCCAAGGAGATGATATCTGTTTTATTTAAATAAGTTTTTATCATGGTTAGTAGAAGGCTGTACGAGGCAAATTAAATTTCTTATCAGCATTAAGAGAGAGACAACTGTTGTGATAGGAATTCAATAGCATTATATTTAAATACGTATTTTGCAGGGAAAATATATCAGTGGAAAATGAAAAATCCTCCAGTTATCAAGTACTCAGCTAATGCATACTAAAAATGTGAAATACACCCGGGAATTTCACTTTAAAAATACACACTGGACTCAGTAATTCATTACAGTCTCCAGTGGAGTATACTGTAAAGGGATTTTTTGTTTTCAGCACCTTAATCCTAGGCTACAAAATAAGAGCTGGTTTACTAAGATACTCCAAGCAGCACATGCACTGGGGAGACCAGCAGCAATATTTTTCCTGGGACTTTCGTAGTCCTGCAGCAATTTACTGATGTTTGCTTATCTACACACCACAGCCAGGCCCAGATGTGAGGGTTTTTTAACAGATTTCTGATGTTTATATTACTTTTGTGAAGTATCACACATAGCAGACCTGATGCCTATCCATGGATAAGTCCAGGGTATCAGTGGTGTTGACCCATCTTAAGTGTGAAGAGATGTTTTCTACTTTTGCATATCACATAGTCTCAGAAGAAACAAAGGAAGTTCCCTCACCTGCTTCATTCCTAGAAAGGAATCTCATCTTGGGGTGCTGGAGAACAGCAGATAACATCCAGAACAGGAAATTAATGATTCCCATTAATGAGCAGAAAAATGATTATTTCTATAAATCTTTGCAGGGCATGCACAAATGTACTCAAGATATGTTTGCACTAACCGTAGCAGAAAGCCTCCCCCACCCCCAACAACAAAAAATTAAATGAACCAGAAAACTCCAATTTCTGCTGTAATAGGGCAGGGATTCCTTTAAACTCTGGAAACTTCAAACAACAGCTGGGAACAAAGCTCAGAGTCATTTACTATCCAGAAAAAGGTAGTGGCAATGCACATTACAAGCCAGAACCATAATGAATGTGGGAAAGGAAAAAAATTACCCAATATCTGGCAGAAACCAGTGTTATTTATCTATTTACATGAGTACTAAGAACAGAAACACTTTCTAGCAACACCTCCTAGCTTAAATGCCTTCAACATCATGTTTTTTCCTAGCTACATTTGGCTCTTTGCACTATTCCTTGATAAACTTCTTGTTACTCACCGGCATTTTAATACCCAAATATTACTGATCATACTTTCCCTAAAATTTTGACAACAAATTCCCGTTTTAATCTATTGTGCAGTTTATTTTTGCTGCAGGAATACACTTCCGTTTTATCCCTCTCCCAAGTAACACCTTTATAAATTTTCTGTTCTTACCTTCAACCCTTCAGAGGAGCTCAACCACCCACAGGTTATATTTTTCTTCCAAGAGTGTCAGTCTGCTGCTTGTTCAGTTGTGACAGATTCAATCTAGGCAGAGACCTTTCTCTTAGCAGGAGATTTTTAGTCCCGCAGTACAGGGTACAGTATCTCTCTGATCACACTGCTGCCTGCACTGTTCCCCTCTCTTTCCCTTAAGGGAGGATGTCCTCTGTGAGTAGGCATCGAGGGGGTGTGTTTGCATGGGTTTTCCCCTCCACTAACATCAACTTTTAGCTCCTCCGTCAGAAATCCCCTTGGTCCCAAAGCAGGATCTGCTTCTCACCTACTCTCTCCATCCCTGTAAGGAACTGAGTATTTTCCAGCACTTAAATTTTTTAGCCAAGACGTCCTGAGGAGTGATCCCCACACAGGCAAACAGCTTTTCCTCTGAGACCTCCACCTCTGCATTTACCCCGGAGCAATGTTTGTAATGATGCACTGGCAAATTTCCTTGTACAGATGTTATGCATGGGATGAGACTAAGCATGCTCTTGGTAATGTGGCCTGTCAGTCTTAAACCATCTAGATTAAATGGGTATGTTTGCACTCTCTGAAACACGCACGCAAAAAAAGCTCTGGGGAAAAGTAAAGAACAGTCTTGTTCTTGAGGGGGCAGGGAGCACCTTTATCACCTAGGATTGCTCTGGGCACACAGAAACCCAAAGGAAGCCCATTTCAAAACCAAGGTGTTGCTGCTGCCCTAAGCGACAATCCTATATGGCCTAGGCTGCCCATGGAGCAGACTCACGGCTGGAGGGAATGCAGGCAGAGCGCATTGCCTGCCCAGTGCGAGATGCTGCACCAAACAGTGCACATTCCTTCCACCCTCCCTGCCCCAGCCTGTTTAGGGATCGGGGTGCCTGGAGAAAGGAAGATGTTTGGCCCCATATCCGGAGGTTTTGATTTAGGCTGAGATTTGCTGGATCGCGCAGCATCCTCAAATGCGCCACGCTGCTCTGTGTGTGCATGAAACACGTCCTCGTCATTGTCTCGGCTTTCGCACTGGCTCTACCTGCAACAGCCACCCTGGCCCCTCTGGAAGAGGAAGTGAGCTACCATGGTCAGAACCAGCCTCTGGGAGACCAAGGCCTGTATTTTGCATGATTTCAAACTCTAAAGCTATCTGTGAAAAACCTGAAATTATATTCCTGTTGGGCAAAATGCTCCAAATTACATTTTCTACCTGGAAGCTTTAATGAAAGAATAATGAAATCACTGGTCACAGACAACTCTCCTGAAATCTCACATTGATACAAACTCACACGTAGTGGGTGAGGATATTAAAACATGCACTAGGAGACAGAAAAGGGAAAGCCCTACAATGTGGGAAAGAGCAGCACAGAAAAAACTGACCCGCTCATGTAACTTCTCTTTTCTAGTTTATTCTAGCAATTCCTAGAATTTAAAAAGATGTGAGAAATCTTTATTAAAAGATGAGATAAAAAGCCAAAACCTTATCTGAAATGGACTTTAGTCAGATGGGAAAATTAGAAGTTTTGAAATATTCAGTCTCTAAAGATGGATGTTTCCACTAATTTTTGTATCATCATGAACTTAATTATGCCTCCCCACAGATTTGATACAGTTCTTCAGTAATGACTGCTTATAAAATTCTGAAAAAAAATCCTTGGACAAAGTCTTTAAAGTAAAAACTGCCCCCAGATAATTGCTATAATAGTCATCAGAAACAGGCAATTATTTTTTAGAAAATTAAATTTCAACTCACGGATTTATACAAAATACCACCATTTGTTCAAACCTGAAGTTCCACACTGCATAACAAAATGTGCTTCTGGGACAGGCTGATAAGTATGTGTCAGCTTAGAAAAAATTTTGATGTGGCCAAAAGTAAACACTAGGCATATACTTAATTATTTCTATTATATTTAGAACTTGTATTTTACCTATGTAGGACTTTTTAGATTTTTTCTGACCCTACTGATATCTGACCACCTTTAGTAATATAACACTTCAGGAAAATAATATTCTTGGTTCCTTTTAGTAGCAGTGCAGCCAGAGTGGGTGACTGACCCTATAAACTCTGGATTGTTTTTCATGCAAGCATAAGAAGTGGAAAGTTGTGAGGCTTTCCTGGTCCTGGAAGGGCTTTTTCCTCTCCAGATACTTCCCTAATGATCCATGAACAGAAATCAGCTGGGACTCACAGCAATACTGCTGAAGAGCAGATCTTTTTCTTATGACTTGGCAAGACTGGTTTAAACACCAGATGGATCCAAAATAATAATTGGAAGAAAAGCAGTATCTTCTTCCACTGGTCCCCCCACAATCTTTTTCCTGTCTCACACACACCTACACTCTTACAGTCACATGCTGAATGCTGCTCTTGGTATGATTCTGGAGCATCAAGTGCTTTCCATTAAACGCGTCCAGAGATTCACTCTGTCATGATGCTTCCTTCATCAGCTGCTTTAAAGAGAGATTTGTTTTGTTTAGCTAGGTTACCTGGAGCTGCTAAGCTCTCCAGTGAGTCTTCCAGGTGTCACTGGAACAACACATGAAATGGGCTGCAAACCAGTGGTGTAAACCCTTATGGAACTGGTAAAGTGGGCTGGTTCTACCAAGCCCAGACTCACTGTCCCTACATCCGTTTTCCAGTTCCTCTGGCAAAGTCACACTTGCTTGAGCCTGGAGGGGCAAAGATACTCTAATTGTGTCTGTCTTAAATAGCAAATCCTCTTCCAACCTGTCCATTTTTGTAAATGTCACATATTCTGTATGGATGACCTTTTCCTTTCCTGAGTTTTCTGTCTGACTTGGCATGGGGAGAAATGGAGTCCGGGATTTGGCGGATGGCAGCGCAGTAGCTCTGGGATGGCACATGCTGTGGAGATGCAGTGCAGCCCCTCTTTTCAGCCTGGACTGCAAGTATGTCTGGCAGAATAATACAAATGGATGGCACAATCAAAGGCTGAGAGGAGCTGGTGCAAACTGGCACATTACATTTTTAAGCATCCTTTACAAAAGCTCACAGATCAGCTTATTGCAGGACCAGCCTGCTGACTAATAGAAATTTATCAAACTAGTGATTAAACACCCACAAACAAAACAAGCCAGTTGATTTTTTTTTTTTTCCTTAATGGAAAATCTCTTCAGCCATCTACAGGCTCAAGTGTTTCCCACAAGGATTTGTGGACCTGACAGAGTTGATGAAGGCGTGTGGGTAACTGTATAGAGAGCTCACCACAGCTACATCTCCTGAGATCCCTCCAGCATGCCTATGACCAAGAGAGAGCATCCTTGCATGGCACCAGTGTAAAGGGAGCACATCCAGTGTCAGAAAGGACCTACAGCGAACAGACCTAGAGTGCAGACACCCAAAAGTCCCATCCAGACAGGCCCTAGGGGCAGTAGATCAGCATGTGGGTACATGGCTGCTGTTCACTTCATGGACTAAGCACGTTGCTACCTGGCTGGTCCTTGTGCTGGCTGCCCCTCCAAGGCTACAAAGGAGGCAACTACAGGAAAACAGCAGCATTGCTGCCCTTTTGGTCCATTTTCAGACCGTTTTCCTTGCAGTTACAGAGCAGGAGTGCAGCAGACATTTTTATTGCTTGAGCCCAGAGATAATATACATAGTGATTAGCCAATTCAATACTTTTAGGGCTTTGTGTTTTTTTAATTTAACACAAATGACTCTTAAGTTCCAATTTTAACACAAATGACTCTTAATTTCCAATTCGTCCCCAACACAGCAACAATCAGCTCCCAGCATTGCATGAAATATGTCTTTTCTCAAGCTGTGCTAACAGTTAAAAAATCATCACTGCTTAGGCAGTGATTTTGGACTATACCATTCTGGTTTTTCCCTCGAGGATCAAGATAAACAGATTTTCAAATGATTCCCCATAGAAACTTCAAATAGCGAAGCTAATCCTTAGTCAGCTTGTCTGCTCCCTTGGCTTTTGTGCAGCAAATTAAGACACAGAATCTATGTTTTTAATCGTGTCTGTGCAATAGAAGTTGTGACACTGGGATCTCCAGCCATTCTATCCGTGCTTTTAGGAATCCACCAGGTGATTCTTGTTTCTCCACCTTCCTATTGTCATTTCCAAAGATATCACCTAATTTTTTTTTTTCTAAACCCTAAGGTACCACAAGAATAAAAGCTTGCTTAACTTTCAGGGTGGCCCACAGTATAAGTGACAGATGAAAGGGTAACAAATATATCCGAAGGCTTTTTTTTCTGAAAAGTGAGTCTTGTAAGCTTACCAGATTCTGAGGTCTGTTTTCCCTAAGGCATTGATGGGAGTTAAATGTTGATTTCCAGCACCCCTGGATGCATGCACAAGGCCTTGGGCTGCTCATAAGCAGTTCTGCAAATCCAGTATTTTACTTCTTTTGCTTTGATATCCAGTGCCTGAAAGCAAACAGGTGCGTTCTGGAAAGACGGTGTGTTTTGCTGGACACAGAGCAAGACTTTTTTCTTACTTCCATTTCAGGGAAACCCTCTCATTTGCATCCAAATTTCAGAGTTGAGCTTGACCCAGATGGAATTTCCTATTTGTTTTGTTTTGTCTTTTAACATGGTAATCCCACCACATAGGCATCCTCGCCCTCGGTATTTGGGTACCTTGTGGTTTCTTCTCCCTCCTTCCCTTTCCTTGGACCTGCTCAGCTCCCCATCCTGTCACAAAGCTCCCAGAACAAGGCTGCTCTTGGAGGCTAAAGAAGATAGAGGTGTTCACCTTTTTCTTATATTAAAAGGCTGTAACACCAAAAAAAGGGCTTTTCTAAAATAGCCACTGCTCTAAACAGTCACTTTGAACGAAAGGATTTAATTTCCCTGTTTGACAGGAACAGTGAGGGATAGGACTGATTTGTTTTCTTTGCATGTGCTGCATCTAAGAAAGGTGAGGGCTGCTTTTGGCAGTCTTTGGAGCCAGAGCAGCTGGGTCCAAGCCAGCACGGAGCAGCCGGAGACAGCCTGGATACCCCCACAGTCCTGGGACCCCTGCCCAGAGGGTTGCTGGAACTGCCTCCACTGGGGAATTGCAGGAGGCTCAGCTCACACAGCCTGCAAAAAACCAGAGGGGTATCTGAGAAACCTCCAAGACCAGCCCTCTTACCCATGACATTGCAGGAACAACAGATACTTCTTGCTGGAATATTTGCAAACACTCTCCTTTAGGCTGCACTAGACAAAAAAAGGCACAGGAAGAACCTCTTGGTTGTGCGTAAGGCAGAAGCCAGTCAGACATCAAAATGGCAACACACGTTTCTATAAAGAGGTTTAAGATCACACCATATTTAGGCTTCCAGAATCCAAATTATATTTTTATAGTTTGAAAATAGCCACACAAAAATCATAGAATCATGGAGTGGTTTGGGTTGGAAGGGGCTTTAAAAATCATCTGGTTCCAACCCCTCTGCCATGGTCAGGGACACCTTGTGCTAGACCAGGTAGCCCAAAGCCCCATCCAACCTGACCTTGAACATATCCAGGGATGGGGCATCCACAACTTCTCTAGGCAGCCTGTTCCTGTGCATCAGCACCCTCGCAGTAAATAATTCATAGCTTGCCAAAAGAAGTTGTGACAGGTAAACCACAATTTTCATTAGGAAGCTGCTATGGGTGTGCCACCATTCCCCTCACACCCCAACCACCAACCCGTCAGTCCTCTGACCACAGCCTGCACCAACCTGCCTTGAAGTCTGGCAGATTAGTTCAGCCTAATGTTTAGCCCAGGCAGGTATGGCATTCAGGATGTAATGCCTGTTCCTTTAAAATATGTTTGGGTGGGTTTTTTTTAATTTTAAATGTGTTAAATTTAAACCACTCTGGCTAAAATTGTGAAGACAGCTCCCTTGCAAGAAAGTAGGGAAGGTTTCAGCTGAATTTTCTGTTCCATTTCCCTGAGGGATGGTAGGAGGAAATACTTTGGTTTGTCTGTTACACTAATACTTCTAGTGTTTCTTGCTTTATGGTAATGAAATGTTGAGACAGGAAGTGTCCTCCATTCTAAATGATTTGCACTGTCATTTTCCAATGAAAATGGATAGATACCTGATTTTGCCATGATAAGTAATTTTGGTTACTTATTCTTTCTAGATAACATAACTTATACATATTTATATTAAAAAGAGGGTATATCAGAGAAAATGGGGGCCTCACAGACACACTCAGAGGCAAAGCAGTAAAAAACATGTCCTTGCAGACAGTGCATTAGCAGGCCTGATGGGTGTCTTTTGTGATGCCCCCAGACTGAGCAATCGTGTTTTATAATAAATTACTGGTTTGTGCAGTTTATTAACAAATCTGAACAGAAGAGTATATCCTGCTATCGCATTTCAGGCTCTGTGCATACATCACTTTCCTGACACCCCAGAGCTGTTCTCATTTTCTAATGCAAATGCTCTATGCTGCTCATCCGTGACACTTTCTCTTACCCTGTTTTTCTAAGAAAAGGAGGTATGGAATGGTCTTATCTGTGAGTGCCCACATAATTACTTTTAATCCAAAGGACAATTTCAACTACATCTCAGGGAGGACTACATGCCTCAAAGCCTGTGAAAACATGTGGAAGAGTGGAAGGCAGAGGGGCAGCAGTAGGATGGAGAAGAGCTGTCCTACAGGCAGCCAGCACAGGCCACTGCTCCATCCACACTTGCATAATTCTGCTGAGACATGCAGGGAAAAATACAGGAGCCAAAAATCCAAATCTGTCGGAAAGCAGGCTTCCTTGGATCTGTTACCAACCGAACAGCTTAAATTGCTGCAAGGTAATCATCATGCTGCTGTAAAAGGAATTAATCAAAAGGGCATGCAAAGCTTTCTGAAGACTTTGATTCTTACAGCTGTAGAAATCTAAGTGAATCACTCTTGTTTTCCATAAGGTATGTATTTTGACGCGTATGGTCTCATCCCTGGGCTTCAGCAAAAGCTGGCTACTCTTTAGTGAGCAGCCACACACTATATATTTATTTTTTAATTTTTCTCTGGAGGTGGATGTAATCTCAGGAAAAATACACATAGATCTTAGGAGACTGTAAACTGTCCAGCAGAAATACAGCTTTTGCAAAACTTGCTAGCTGAAGGAGGAGTAAAAAAGCCATAATAAGCTGATTTCCAAGTATTTGCCTTTTTCCCCCTCCCAGATGCCAGTAGGAAAAAAAATCCTTTCTCAGAGAGGTAAAAGTCTGAAAATATTAACAAAAAGTGAGAGGTAGTGTAAGAGGCAGTAAAAATATTTCTCATTTACTCAAGAATTAATTAAAAGAAAAAGCAGAAAAGATGATGTTAAGAGAACTAGAATGAAAAAACCCTGCTTATAAGCACCCACCAAAGACAGAACTGCTCAGTGTTATCCTGGCAGGCACCCTGCTGTTCCTGTTCCAAACCCATTTGTCTCCAGGGCTGGATGTGTACAGAAAATGTCAAGTTGGGACCCATGTTTCACCTGCTGGAAAGTGAGACATGGGGCTGGAGGATCACTGGCTCTGGCCCTCTGCAATTATTGGCAATCCTGTGTGGCCAATGTAAGTGGTGTTTGGCACAGCCAGTCCCACAGCACTCCCAGGCACCAGCATCCCTCCTGCACATCTCTGAAGCACATCCTTGCAGCCTGAGAACTGGTTTAAGTATAAAAAGCAGCTTAAAGAGGCAGAGTGCCAAGGGGGAGTCTCAGCTGCATCTACCACTCAGCTGTGTCAAAGCATGGAGGGAGGAGCCCAGTGGCACCTCAGAAACCCCAGAACGCAGTGTCCTGTAACCCACCTTTCCCTCCAAGACTGGTGACAAAAGACTTTCCCTGTTTGCAAATTCATACCATGGGTCTGGGTTAGGTGCAAATCA
Organism: Melanocharis versteri; assembly: GCA_013397845.1. Lineage (NCBI taxonomy): Eukaryota > Metazoa > Chordata > Aves > Passeriformes > Melanocharitidae > Melanocharis > Melanocharis versteri. The sequence continues at coordinate 105,992 of VZTG01005022.1, read as the reverse complement.
ACATCCCAGTGTAGATAAAATGCAAATATGTTTTCATTTTTCATTTGCAAATGTCCCTGCAGCTCCTAAAACAAAAAAAAAAATTCTTGATAAAATTCACTTCTGGTGGTGCGCTCAAGATGTTCTCTCCCTCGCTGTACTGGTAACTTTGCACAGAAGTTCCCTGAGCCAGAGAAACATTCAAATGATTGAAGAAATAATTAAAAAAGATTGTTTCAGGGTTGAGATATGGGCTATGTTGCTGATGATTCCATATCAGGTGCAAATTATTAATCTGTGCCATCCCAATTTGCAGCATTACTGTTGAGAGAGGTGATTAATTTTTAAAGTATTATTTAGCTTAAATTGATGTAGAGAACATCTCTTGCTTAAGAACGGGAACATTATTTTCTGGTATTTCTGGAGAGCACCAAGGGAAGTTTCTTTTGGTAGACACTGACCACAAGAAAAAGACTGAATGTTTTGAATTGATGAAGTCTCTGTATGTGTTTTTCTGAGTGGTTTTTTCCCCCAGTATTGCCCCTTATATTTCTACTGTGAATCTGCCTCTTTTCAAAGTTAGGATACCACATCTCCATCTCTGTTGAAAACATGTATTCCTGTTTTTTCCTTCCGTACCTAAAGCGGAAATAGCTTTAGGGAAATGTGAAGAAGAGTCAGGAGAAATGACAGTAAATCGGCATGTGTTTCATCCCGTATATATGAGATTGGCAAAGTAGATGAAATGCAATTACATTGCAGCTTTGCTCACTGGCTCAGGCAGTACAGCAAGCATTGCCTGCTCAGGCCACAGCATTGTGGAATCCTGGGAGGTAGGAAGGGACCACAGGAGGACATCAAGTCCACCCTCCTGCCCAGATCAGGGTCAACCATTGGATCAGCACGTGCTTTAGCTGGTCAGGTCCTGAGAGCCTCCAGGGATGGAGGTGGCAGAACCTCTCTGGATAACCCGAGCACAGCCTTTCCTGTGATACCTGTGGGGTAGCAGGGTTCTCCCCTGTAATGACGAGTCCAGTGCTACGGCACGGCCATACTCTGAAATCCTTGCCTACAAGCAAAGCCTAACGGGCTCATGGGAGGTTTTGATGGCTTTCCCTCTGCTGCTCTGTTGGCTCTTGCCCATTGAGCACCAGACCCAGGGTTTCCCCCAGCCCCTGCCATGACTCAGTTAACACTGTGTATTTACTGTGGGACAAGCTCTCCGCTGCCCTGAAGCACAGCAGGATGGCAGCTGCCACTTCTCCTGACAGCAGAAGAGCCCTCCCACATGGCCGCTTCCCAGACTCATTATCAAAGCCTTCCCACACGCATAACTAGTGAGCCAATTTTCACCTCTGCACCCATTATCTTGTGGCGGAAAAGTGACGTCACTCTGTGACACGACATGAAATAGCTGGAGCAGAGCTTCCACCTCAATTGCCCACGTCTACTGAGGTGGTAGCCCAAATTAGAGAAACTGCAAAATGCCTTTTCAGTATTAAACCAGCTGAATCAGAGTGGGAAAGTCAGCCTCTCACAGCTCAGGGTGGATATGCTTACCTCCCTGCATTCCCCTCTGGGGCCAGAACAGGTGTTTCTTGCTAATGAAATTGCTGAGATCTAACAGAATTAAAAATATATGCATACACAGAGAATTGAACAGGGTAAAAAAGCAGTTTAAAAAAGCATGGTCTCTCAAGAAAGAACTGTGATTTTTGAGACAGCTATTTCTATAGCCCCTGTTCTGGTTTGGCTTTTCTCTTCTTACTCCCTAGAAAGACCCGATGTCCTTCATTAAACTACGTTGGATACCTTGAATTAGATAATCAAAATCTTAAACATTTCCAGTCTCTCATGCACTTTGACATTTTTGGACTTCATACAATGAGCATTTGTTAAGTGATGCTTTTTGGTCCCATTCAGATTTCAGCACCCTCCAGCCAGTGTGTATTGTCTCAGGAGGCACATGTCAGGATGGCAGAGCCAGCACAAACCTTCCTATTCTCCCTGCAGGGAAATTTCCTCATTAGGAGAGCACGCAGGCATGAGAAACAGGTCAACCACCCCTGATGACTTTCCTTGTTGTGAAACATGGGGATGCTTCTATCAGAAGAGCTCTGGAGGAACTCTGAGTCGCAAAGTTTTACTGCCACTTTCTGCAGCCCAGAAGAACACCAAGGTTTTCGTTACTGGTCCGTGAAGGTACAGAGGCATGGCATCAACACCCATGAAAAAAATGACATGTTTAACTGCCAATCCCAACCCTTCATAATTCCAGAGCTGATTTAATCATCTGAGCCAATGGTTTCAGGGCCAAATTAAATTACAAAGGTGGGAGAGGGGCCCAGTGCTGATTCCCTAAATAGCACAAATTGTTCTGACCTGTCACAGTAGATCAGAATGAAGGCTTTAGGCTAGCAAGGTAGCCATGAAGATCAAATAGGGATGAGGGTAGGGAAGAACTAATGTATATTTAATCCCAGACACTCTACTGTGACAAGAAAATATTTTTCTAGAAGTTATTTGAGGTGTTTCCAGGGCTGAAGAGAGGGAGTAGCCATCAGACCCACGTTACCTTGCCCAGAGTCCTACACCATACCCCCAGCACCCAGAGTAGGAGACAGGTAATGACCACAATACTGGCTGCTGTCCCACCTCTGCCCCATCTTGGCTGGCAGGAAGATCCCTGCAGAGAGAGGATGACAGCGTGGTCCCAGGTCACTGCTGTCACAGGAGGGGCCAGAAGGACGCCATCATGGCAGGTCCATGGTCAATGTATGTCACCTCAGCAGATGCCATCTCACCAGAGATACTGAGGAAATGAGGAGACTGAAAGGGAACGTGAAAGCTAAAGAAATTTGAGAAGAAAGCAATGCAGGACATGCTGTTTCCCTTATTGGTGCAACATTCAGAACACTGATTTAGGCTGTGTGTGTGCTAAGCTCAGGGTTAGGGCTGTTTCCTCTTGCCTCTCCAGGGCTGCCTTGCCCAGAGGCCACATGGGCTGGACATCCTAAACCTCCCTGTGCTGCTTTATATTCCTTTCACAAACCACTCTTCTTCTCTAACCCCAGCCAGATCATCTTAATGTTAATAAAAAGACTGATGTTTGGAAAACTCCTTCTGTGCCCACAAACAATAACCTCATCAGCTCGCTGAACAGGAGCTTAGCAATTATCCTCCAAATGAGATGAATCGAAAGCAAAGGCAGCAAGCTCAGATTCTCCGTGTGTCATATTTATGTAAATATCTGAGTAAAATAATCATCAGCACTGCTCTGAGAGGTGAGGAGGAGGGGGATAGCTGGTGGCAGAGTGCTGGCAAGGCATCTAGAAACCCCACAACCACAAGCAGCAAATATCAAAGTGCCATGAGGAGGATGGATTTGGGCTCTCCAATTGCTTCACGTTTCGTTGAACATGATATTTGTGCTTTGCTGTTTTTGAGTATTGGGGGCAAAGTTCCACCTGGGGTAAAGGTTAAAAGAACCAGTGGCTGGAAAATGCTGTTGCTGAGAGACAGAGCTTTTGAGATAGGTGCTGAGACTGCCCAAACCCAGAGGGTTGGACGAGGAAAGGGACAGGAAATCAAGGCTTTCTGGAGCACCGTCTACTCAGAAAGTCTCTGGAACTCTCTCTTGTTCACTTCTCCTCACTATTCTTGCATGGAGCTTCTGAGACACCATCTTTTTGGGTTTATTTAGTATTTCCCCACTTTGATGCAGTTACCTTAGTAAGGCTTCAGGCCCATCTTTATGCAGGAGGTGTTATCGCAGCTTCCTTCCTGCCTTAGCAAAAAGTTCGAGCAGAAGCCTTGGTTTTGGTCATTAATGGAAAGCAACAGAACACGTTTTTCTGTGCAAGCAAAGTTAATCAATACCAGTTTTCTGGAGTTATGGTTACGTGAGCAGAATATAACTCCGAAAGTCAGACCTCACCACAGGTAGGTCGCTTAAGAAGTCAGTTTAGCCAGATCTTGCTGCCTGTGAGTGCTGCTAAAGCTGTTATTTCTGAGCTCTGCTACAGAATTTACTACAGTGACCTGTGTGAAAACATGTGCTAAGGCAATTCAGTTCTGGAAACTCTGTGGCAAATTTGTACATTTTCAAAATTAAGTTACCATCAGTTAGCATCTAGTTATTTATGTCCCTGAGGAAAAGTTATTAGTATAGAGTAAAGGTATTCAGATTTTAAAGGCAAAAGAACAAATGAGCCAACTAATAGTTCATTAAATGATCTTCCCATCTTGCCTTGAATGATACTGCAAAATTATTATAATGGAAAAAGCATGAGAGGACCTTGATCAAACATGATCCTTCAGGGCTAAGGAACCTCATTTTCCTGCATACAGATACAGTTCACTCAGTCCCTCCAGATTTCATAACACATGAAGACATCAGTATTTTCAGCAGAATTAAGCAGTGCAGTTAAATAGCTACTCTACTGCTGCACCATGGAAAAATAGGGTAGAATCGTTTCACAGGGATAGCTAGTCCATTCCTAATCAAGGATCAGCCAGTCTTACGGTACACCTGCTATGAATTAATGCTTCCCCCTGCATCAGCCCAGGCTGCTCCAGGGACACTGCTACACCTGGACCAGGCTTAAAAACAAGTGGCTCCTTTACAAGTGGTTTCTCTCTTTGCAGGAATGTGAATTAATGAAGACCAAACCACTTCACTTGTTAATCATTTTTTAGTGAACAGCTGCAACAAAACGGTTTAACAAAACAAGAGTAACCAAAGTCACTCATGGGCAGCCTGCAGAAGTAGGTTTGCTTATTTTTGCGGTGCCAATATTAAGCAAGTTGCTCTCCAGCCACAGTCAGCTGGTGCCACCCGTGGGCTTTGGAGGAATGCCAGAGCAGTCTCTGCGAGTGCTTCGAGCTGAGACACGCAGTACCGTGCAGAAGATGTAACAAAGCAGAGACTGTGAAGGAGCAGATGCTCCAAAAGACACTCTACCTGCTGTGACTAACACTGGTCTTTCAAAGCACGCACACAGGGTGTGCAAAAGGGGCAATGACAGTCCAAAATACATGCAAGACTAGGATAAATAAATCTGCTATTTGTGAATAACAACCCTCTCCCCAGTACAAAGCCTGGATGGACAGTTTTATGAAGTTTGATCCGTCAGTGATTTTACTTCTACTTAAATAGGCTGAGCTGCTCAAAAATAATAATAAAAAAATGATGATGCTGCCAAGCCAATGCTCAGTACCTCTAGAGACTTTATCTAGTGGTCCTACCACTGCTGGGTGCTGGCACAATGAGACTTTTACCCACTTGTGTCTTATGTGCTGACTTTATTATATCTTCACAGTTCATGGAGTAGTTAAATTGCCTTCCCAGGATCACATAACTCATCTTTGTCAGCACTGAGACGAGAAGCCAGGTGCTCTCTTTGCCACCGCAGACTTCAGGCCCTAATAGCCGGATTTTGCATTTCCCTCTTTTCTTGCTTCTGCTGGATGAAATGTACGAGCAATTCATCCTGCATTATATGCAGAAAAGAAAGCAGAAATTTGAATAGTTGCCATCTGCTGGAGATGCTTTGATTTATTGCTTTCCAGCCTCAGCTGAAGATCAAACAAGCTCTAGAGAGAAATATTTCCTTAGGTTGTTGTACTGTGTGTATCTCTGCTCAGTGCACAAGTCACAAGGATATGGGCAGAGAACATTCCCTTTCTTCACCAGAATAATTTATACCTTTAATTCAGTAGTTATAATTGGCTACCCAAAATGTATTGTTGCCTCCACTGGCATCAGTTTTTCTCTCAGCTAGTATCAAATTTGAAATTGAATAAAACAATTACGCTTTGTAGTTCCCTGTCTGACTTATGTGTTTTCTCAGAAAAGAACTCTTTATCCATTAATAGCATACCCCTATCTTTCTTCAAAGTGTCACACAGACAATAATAATGTTGTGGCATTTCACCCCATCTGTCTACATTTTTAGAAATAAGTTTTATACTTTATGTATTTTCATTTCCTATCCAAGTCCAAAGCCATAACACTCTTCAGTTAATTACTGCTACTATTTCCTTCAGATTATATAATTACTTTCCTTGTCTATCTAGCTGCCCTTTCATTTGTAGTTTCCATGTTGATTAAACACAAAGTACTATGCCACTGCTAATTTTACTTCAAAGAGGGGCTTTCACATTAGGGTAAATAAAAAAAAAACCAACAACCCAGCATCAATATCTATGCATAAAGTAATTTACTTTTCCATTAATTTTCTGTATTCTTTCATCCTCTTTGGTATTACTGGAGATCTTTAGGTTTTGAATTGGCTCTGTTTCTTTGCACCCATATTTTTCTTTGGCCCAGGTCCTGAATACTGGTAATAGCTGAGAGAGGTAATTGGTGGACCTAAAGGAGAGTTTCTGACAGAGTCCCACCCAGAGAGTTAGAGGTTTAGCATATGTCCTACCAAACAGGGAAAACAATGTCAGTAGTTAGATCAGGAAATAATCAAAAATTATGCAGTTTATGCAGCTGAGGTTGTAAGACCCACATGCTTTGGGAGAGACTAATGCTATCCTGTTTCTCTTTGCCTGAGTCATTGCCTAAGACCCAAGAAACACAAAATAACCATCCAAAATCAAAGTGCCACACTTTGTAGTAATCCTGCTATCGCAGATGGGTGTAGTAGAGAGAGAAAAGACTTAACCTCCACCCAGATATTCCCTACATGCTAACCCGGCTGCTTTCTGTCCTTTAGAAGAGACTTGGGGTGAGTTGGGGTTCCCAGGCACTGTGTGGAAGGTTGGCTGTCAGCCCCTTCCTCCAGCCCCTCCCACCACCTCCTTGCCAGAGTCCCTCTGTACTCTTGCAAGCTGTGACACCCCTATCTTCAGATGCAGGGTGAGGAACCCAGCTGGCTCTTGTGTTACCCTACAAGATACCAAAGAGGAGCTTGGCAGGGCTCTTCTTGCCTCTGTGCTGCCAGCCATGCCTTGCAGGGGAACCCATTTTTCCTTACATTAAACAACTCCATAGCAATGAGAAAAACATGCAGAGCTTTGATCCAGTGTTGCTTCCCATCTGCACCACTGACACGCTGAGGAGCCCCACGCCAGGTGGTTGTTTCACCAGGAACTGTGCCAATGCAAAGCGCAAAGAGAGTTCCTGTCCTCAAATACGTCAAGGAATTGCGCTGAGATGAAAGGATGTTGGTTGGTCCAGGCAATAATGAATAATCCTGGCACTCCAGCAAATTAACTGTTGGCAGTTTCAGGTACGTCAGGCATTTGTAGGCAGTAGAGAAGGGAGATCTGCTTGTGTAGGCATTTGAAAGATGGTGCTATTCATGGCTTTTAGGCGGCACAAAGACAAAGCAGTGCAGGCGACGTCAAAAATGCTCCACGCTTGTCATCTTTTAGCCAGGACAGCTGGGAAAAATCAGGTCTTCGTCCTCAAGACATGGAACTAATGGAGACCTTTAAAATCAACAGTGTGTTTCCAACTGAAAATCAGGGAACACAAGGAAAAGATTCTAACAGCACAACATCCAAGCCTGGATCAGAACCTGTGTATAGTTGAGTCCAACCACAGCTTCTCTCCTTTCCTCTTGTCTCCAGTACCTCCCTTCATTTCCTTGTCTTTGGGGTAAAAATCACAACATAATTTATGACAATTCTTTGCACTCCCAGGAGACCTGATTTATTGCAATAAATGCTTTAATGAAGTTTGAAACAGTGCTTCTTATCATCGAAATCATAACCTACAAGAATGAAACAATTTCAAGGGAGCCTCAGGACAAAAGTATTCAACTGAATCTTTCAAAAAATACCCTACACATTCCATTCTTTCCTCCGAAATAATTGTCAGGCAGCAATGCCCTCTTATTGCGTTCAGTCAAACACAGCAGTGACAAATCTATCTGCAGTAGAAAATAAACCTAAGGATTAAAGCCAAAATTGAAGATGTTCTTTCTTAGTCCTTGCCTTAAATTTCCATTTTCTCTGGCAGATTTAAACTTACTGTGAATGATTACAGTAACTTGGAGGCATTCAGTTGCTTCATCAGTGTTAAACTCCCAGGAGGAAAAATGGCAGAACTACAGCAAGGATGAAGACAGCGTGTGGGTGACCAGAAGTGAGCTGTCCACATCCCACATGTACACATTTAATTTAAAATTCTGAAAGAAATTCTGATCAGAGTATTAATTGTCGGTGTTTTAAATATTATAATTAAGTCATTGCTTTTCATCTCCTGTGAAGTGGGAAAGTGTTGTCACTTCAAATCTCCCTTGCTTTGTGCCAGAGATTTCTAGCAGATGTGAATCTGTGATGTTAATGTTTGCATTTGTATGCACTCAGCAAACAGCTAATGTGTTCACCTCCTATGAATATTCAGTGTATAAAAATTCAGACAATATTTTTCACTTGCAGGACAATAATTGAAATAATTTATTCACCGGAACAGCTGAAATACACATAGTTGAGCAACTTATCTATCTATCTATCTATCTATCTATCTATCTATCTATGTGTCTATCTCCTTGGACAACTTGTTTAACTCCAAAAAAAAAGTTGCAGAAAACATCTTAAAACATTTAATCTAGTGTGAACTTCCATCAGGACTGGTAATGGGCAAATATGACAGGAGATACACAAGCTTTTAGAGACTCCATTTTCCACTGGAAAGGAACATAGGATGCTATGTTAGTGTTTTAAATCTTACTAAAACATGGAAATTTGTAGCTAGAGATTAAAACAATGGAAAAGTGCTGGCAAATCACAGATAACTCTGCCAGATAACTTTGCAATGGTGCAAAGGAACAGCAAGTGCTTCTAGCACGGGGTTATGCCAAGTTGATGGTACCATACCGAGCTTTGCTTTCAGGGAAGGAGCAGTTGTGTTTCCAAAACCTCTGTGGGCACCCAGGAAGAACACCTTTCATTGCAGGAGGGAGCTTCATGCTAGCTTTGTTAGTATTGCTGCTGCAAGCATGTAATCATTAGCTTAACCTTTCTCTGAGTACCGCTGTCTGTGCTATCAGGCTTTGCCGTCCTAACCTGCTCCTGCAGCTCAACTCTGCAGCTGAACTGTCAGTATGACTTTAGTTCATGTTAGTGACCTAGGACTCTCAGCAAATTGAGTGAATTAAACATCCTAAGATATCGTCATTCACTCTAATTTGACAAGGTAGATTTTTACCCAGCACAGCAGGCTGTCCATAGCTTTCTGGAGATCACCTGGAGCACTGGGAGCTGGCATCCCCAGGGTGAAGTAAAAGCCAGAAGGACATGCTGATGAAGGAGCTGACAAAGCAGAAGTCAAATGCAATTAATATGCATCAGAAAAAGCTTTTCTAGGAGAGATAGGAAAATATTAATGCTACTGCAGAAGCAATTGCTGTTGCCTCATCTGGGGCGCAGTCCACATCCCTGGGCACTTTGAACTGTCTAAGAGAATTCACACCAAGTTGGAATAAAATCTATGAACATAACAAGTGGAGAGGGGGGTCCGAAAATCTGGGCTAAACTGGCCTAGAAAAACATCCTTGCTGCTTTTCATGTGGAGTTTTCCCAGCAAGAACAGTCTGGCACAACTGCCTGCCACATCAGCGGGCACGATGCTGTGCACCCAGGGAGTCCCTTCCAGCCCTCTGTTCAAAGCATTATGGTTCTGGAATGTCCATGTGAGGCAGTAACTCGGTGACAGAAAGAATTAATTCTCAAGAATAAGAAGACGAATGTCAACACTGAACCGTGTGGGAAGTAACGCTTTATTCTAAGAAGCTCAGTCTTCTGCATGCAAAAGCCAGAAATTTCAAGGATGATACGAAGATGCTGAGGGGGAAAGGACTCCCCCGTTCCCTCTGACTGCCTGCATAGAGAGAAGCCCTACAGAATAATACATTATTCAGATACAAAATGCAGTTCTACTAATAAATTTTTAACATCAAAGGGCAGTGGTACCAGTAGACTGTAAGCAAGTTGCACTGATTACAGAGTAATTTTCTTGTGAGGCAACTGACTAATAAATAAATAAATAAATAAACAAATGCAAAGCTGTCTTTCAAGGTGGATGAGTTTGTTCCCTTTTTGCAAATCCTGTGGTGAGTTCCAGCAGGACAGACAAGGACCAAACAACAAGAAAAAGCACGCTTCTTAGTTACCAGCAACAGGATCCCTCTGCCTGCAAAGTGGCTGTGCCAGAGCATTAGGGCATATTCCTGAATTATCAGAGGCATCCACAGATACCAGCTCTTTGATTCTGTCATGTGAGAGTGCAATCTGACTACATGCTGGCGGGATGGACCCCCTCTGGTCCCACGTGTCAGACTCTTCACGAGCAGACAATTGGAAAGTGCTGCCTGAAGCAGCTGGGACAGTATACAGAACTGGCATATCCCTCTAGATAAGGTTTTTAGGACCAGTGCAGCTGGGATGGATTCACACTGGTGATTTATGTCACAGATTACAATGAGCTGAGGGGACCTGCCCTCCTGAGCTAAACCAAGTGCTCGCTTCCCCCAGCTTAGGCTCTACATTGACAAATGGGAGTACTCCCATGAGTTAGGTCTCTTTTATATGAAGATGGAAAGTGGGTGACAAGAGAAAGAAAACTGCCACAGGTGCTACAGAGAAAAGAGTCCTTGGGGAACTGGGGACAAAGCAACTCTTTAGGTTTCCTTCCAGCGACTGATTCCTCTTCACAACTCTGACCTCTAATTTCAGCAGTTAGTTCTTCAGCTGCTCTCGTATCCAGTCTTTTAACATCTCCAGGCTTATTTGAGTTCTACCATGTTTAATCTGAATAGTATCATATGCTGTGTGTAGTCACATTTGTTAATCTCTCTGGAAAAAGATGTCTTCAAAATCAGCAGTAAATGCCAGATTCTTTCCCCAGTGACCAGCACTGATATCATTCCACGATACTGCAAGTGTCTTTCCCTGTTAGCTAGATTCCTGCAATTCACAATGAATAGATTTCTTTAAGACAGGTGAATATGTCACTGTAGGCCAATTTTATGACTATTTCTAAACCAAAGCAAACAAATGAATATTGAAAGAGGGGATTTGATATATTGCCATTACCCTAATGCTGTTATAAGCAGAAATGCCTCAATTTCTTATTGTCAATATACCATCCTCTTGCATCCAGCATGGAGAGCAGACACTACAACTAGGCCTGAGATACACTTTGTTAAGTTACTTTACGTGTCAAATGACACATTATTTGAAATATCAAACAAGACAGTAGCTGCTCAAAAGAGCTTCCCACATGAATTGAGAAAAGTAAACAGATGGGACCCAGAGCACCTCACATATATGTAGCCTATTTATTGCCTTAAGATTGTTTTCTGCTGCAGTACTTTGCTTTTAAATAACCATCTTTTGCTGTAAGAACATGGTCTTCATAGTCTGCCATGATAGTTTATGGCAGGTACCTCCCCGCAGCCCTCTAGGGAAACACGGCAAATACCTGGCAACTGTGGAACAAAATCTGAGAATGGTGTGAAATCCCAAAAGGAGTAACAGTTTCAGATTAGAAAGGGGAAGCATTTCACTGATATGAGAGGGTCAGAGGTGCACAGTAATTAAGATATCTCTTTGCCATGAGATGCTGCTCCACTGACTTTTCAGATTGCTTTAAACATGAAGGGTTTCATCCATGCCTTTCTGGATTATCATAATATCATACTGGGCACTCCCATTAAATAGAGAGCTTTTTCTGTCTATTTGTTCCATTATGAAAATGTTTATTCTGCAAGCCCTCTTTTTGGTGCTATTTCTTTATCCTTTCTATCATCTATTATATCCAGGTTAAGAGATTGACAGGATAAAATTGTGGGATCCCTTGCAGAGTTTATAATATTTGAACATCAAATGTTTCAACAACTAAGTTTGAAGAGATAGACATCCTTGCTGTCTGCTAAGCAATTATAGGGGAGTGCTTATCCATTGATCCTTTTGCAGCCATTTAATACCATTTTTATTTTGCTTTTGGTCTGTGTTTATCACTACATCCGTGAGATTCTTACTCACGGTTTTGTCCCTTATTTTTATGGAATTAAAATAATTCCATTCAATGCTCACAAAAGCTTCTCCACTGATGACAAGAGAAAATGATGCAGTAGCCTCTTCTGTGAGCTGTGCTTGCTAATGATAATTCAACACTTCTCTGTGAGGATGCTCTTCATGGTGGGAGGAAGGGGAGAGCAGGTATTCCAAATAATGGCTTGTCTGCTTCGTCTGCCAACAAATCAAGATTAATTGCTGGCCTTGTTCACCAGCACAGCTTTCTTGGGCATCTAGGTCTCCCACTGAACTAGCTCACATGCCAACACTCAGAGGAGCAAAGCAAAAGAGAGCCCTGAAGACGACCCAACACAGTTCTGCTAACATCACTGACAAAACCTCACAGGCACATTGCTGGTTAAAAGAGAACAGGCCCAGCTGAAAACTCATCAAGGTGCTGTTCCCACTCCTCAACACAATCTGGTGAGGGGAATTTCTGTTTTATTAATGTAATATTTCCATAATATTAATGTTTAATATTTGACAGACAAGTCACCAGTAGCCCATCATCAGAAAAATGTGGGGATTTCCCTCTTGTCTTCCTAAATAACTTTCCACCCTGCCTTGACCACTGAAAAATTTTTACCAAGATGTTGTCATTCTTCCACGACACCTCACTGAAACACCAAGATGAGCAATTCCGGGAACTTTCAAACTAGTTTTCTGCCTGTTCATTTCAGTTCGATTTTGCTTAATGACTTCTAATAAGTGACAATAAAAGAAACAACAACGATAATAATAATAATAAATCCCACTTAAATATGATTGTGTCCTTCAATTCTAATTGCATTCCTGAGTGAGGGACACCGGGTGCATAGCCTCAATTTTGCTCTCCGAGTGAACTGAAGGAACACAGAGACTGTACAATTTGCTCTCGGATCAGTTTTCCCCAAAGTGAAACAGTGTGAAATATACAGCTCCTGGCTTTAGGAAGGCTGCACAGTGAGTGGCCATTACAGCTCCTACAGGAAGAAAAGAGTTTTCCAGTTTTCCAGTTTCTTCAAAGCATGGTGAGGTCAGAGGGAGTGCACTGGTGCCAGTGCAGGAAAAACCCATGTAAAAGAACCTAAGGGGGTAGTTTTTCTGTACGCTTGCTTTTTAATATATTCTTTGCCTATATATCAGCAGATCATGGGTTAAATCTCTAGTATAGACTTGGTATGTCCATGCCTAAAGTCTTGGGTTTTTGCTAATCACTAGAGATGCAAAACTCTTGGCTAAACTTGATGTTTCTAAAAAGCCTTTTCCAGAGTATTTTGCTCTGCAGAGAATCTACTGTCTCCTTGCACCTCTATTCACATTTACTAGTTTTAGATATTCTTTGAACAAAGAACAAGCTGAAAATATACATTTAATAATGGGATTATTAATTTTTTATGCCTAGTTTCAGGATATGGGTAAGTCATTAATGGGACAGGGAATAAAAATAGTTGCAGTAGGAATAGTACAACCAACATGGAAATGTTTCTATGACTGATTCATCTAGTATAGATGTCTTAAAACACCTGGAACCTTCTTTGGAGGAACTCATTTGTAAAGACTTAAGCAATGTGAAAACATGCATTTATGCAGCCTGTCTTAAGCAAATACTGATGAATTGTAGAATTCAGAGAACTACTTTTAATGCAACCAGAAGCTGATGAGATAAGATTTTACTGGAGTGCAAAAAAAGCTGCCAGATGAAGTTTATGATGCAGGCCAAAACAACATTAAACTCTGTTTTTATATTTAGTGCTAGCAGGCATTTCTGGATTTAGAGCAAAATTCCAGTTGCAGTTGGGGGAAAGGTGAGGTGAGGACTACTAGCATTAGTTCTATCCCTTTAGGCCCCTGTCATCTCCATCCTATGAACGTGTAGGTGCTTACTGGAGAGAGTTCTTAACCCAGGCAGTGCTGTATTATGTACATTTGCCCCTTCTAGTCCAAACCTCACACCTAACTCTTATTTTAATCTGCCATTTTCACATTAAAATTAGAAAGACAATGCTAACATACTGAGTCAAATCATACACAAGTCCTCTCCCATCCTTCTGGCACTTACTCCAGCAGGAAACCCAATATTACTTTTGGACTTGACCAAGCCAAACCTTAGGGAAAAAGACTTTACAGGCACCAGTAGCAACTCTAGTTCCCCTCTGCCCCTGGTCCAATGCCTAACCTCAAACGCTCCTATTATTAACACTCAAAACCAGTTTACAAACCTAGATTTGATGCTAACTCTGTTTTTAAAGGTCCTGTCTTCAGTGGAGCTAAGGATTAGTTTGGGGTCAGGAGGCACTCCTGGGCTAAATCTCAGGACAGGAATCAGCAAAGCTGTGTCAGTGGTGAGCTGGCCTGAAGGAAGGTGAGGATTAAGCCTGTAGCTGGATCAAGACTTGGGCCATAAAGTTTAAGGGTTTTCATGCAGTGCTGCCAGGCAGGCACTTAGGGAGGCAGCAGTATCAGCATTTTCCTGCATCTCCTTGGTGTGCTGCCCCTGCTATACCCAGCAAAATCTGACCACTGTTTGCCTGTACACGCTTCACCTGCCCTCTGCCTTTCTCTAATGCTTTCTCTCCTGAGCTACAGCAAGTTCACAGGGCTGCTTTCCCTCTCATGAGTCTCTAAGCCAATTAAAAGGGACATCAGCTAAATATTCATTTAATGGAACAATAAGGAAGCCTCTGACTCATGGGTGGGCTGACAAACCTTGGGAAGGTTTTCTCTCAAGAACTGAAATGCCTAGTTTAGTTTCTTGCCAGTTGAAATTACTGCCAGCAATTATTGCCCATGAGTCACTGATCCAGCTCTGTGTTGTGGCCACTCGAGTGTATTTGGCCTGTTCGAGCCACTGCGGTTTTCTTTTGTTAAGTATCAAATGGCTTTTATATCATCTAGCAATTCACTGCATATCACTGAAAACAGCTCTGGAACCCAGCATCAGTAAGTGCCTGCAATCATGCCGCTTTTTTTCCTTTTTTTTTAAACATCTGAGCTATTTTTGAGCCGAACAGAGTGCTGAATGCTATAATGTCTTCCTTCCTGTGAATACACCACTTATCTGATTACTAAATATTGTCATAAATTATGCCCCCTACAACAATTTTACATAACCTGCTGGAGATGCAGTGTAGAAAAGGGACTGTGATTACAATTGGAAGATTACAACCAAAGAAGTTCACTTACAAGATGTTCTATACAGGAGTTGAACATTGTTATCCCTACCTTAGTTTCATTATTCACTTTTCAGAGATGAAATACACATACCAGGCCCGAGTCTCTGCAGATGGCTGTGTCTTGTACCTCATGCTATGATTGAAATTAACTAGGGCAGAAAGTGAAATGAACTCAATCTGATCAGGCCTCAGCTAAAATTCGGTCTCAGGTTGGGAAAAACTTAGGGTAGCTCATCTGAACCTCTCTTGCACTTCCTAGCCTTGATTTCAGATGATAACAAAATACCTTTCCTTCTTGTTGCCTCCTAAGGGTGGGATTAATATTACATGGGGTGGGATCAACCAATGTGCTTTCTAAACATATGTTGCAATACAAAATCTTTGATGCAAAAATGTCTCTAATATCTGGGTCAGGCACCTACCTTTTCTTTGAGGAAACCCATCTGGCAAGTAGTTCTTTCTCCTCCTCTCTGCTCCTCCTACACTCTTGCAACCCTCATCTGGGCTGCTCTTATTTAGAGCAATGTATTTTAAGTGTTACTGTGGTTTTGGAGTTGTGAAAAAGAAAGGAATTACAAGCTGACTGTGGGGTCTCTTGTAATCCAGGGAGACAAAGCTGTAAATCCAACTGTTTTGCCTCTGTTGGCTTATGGTTGTATCTGCTTTCTTTAACACACAATACCTGTTTGTGATAGATTGCAAATATGTACAATACAGGATTTCTGTGGTAGAAAGCTCCTGAGACACAGCTGTCAGCTCAAACTTATCCACTTTAAACCAGGTTCAGCAGTCACGATTAAGAAAAAATAATCACTTCAAGCCTTCAAACAGAGAAAAGGTCAACTTCAGTGGATAAATGGTTCCTAGAAACATTTCATCCATTATCACTGTGGGAATGCTCTCTTAGATTTTTTAGAGGTACTTGTAAACTTTGCCATGGTCTGTGATGTGAAGACACTTTATGTGTCTCTCTAACTAGTTACTGGACATCTGAGAAAGCAGAAAAGACCGACCAAAAAACCAAAATCCCAGATGCTTGGAAAGTCAAACACCGAAGATCAATAAAGAAATTAATTATTATGAGATAATTTGGCTACATCCCGATAAGTAGGAATTGCTTTGTCTTATTCTGGGAAGACATAAGCCCATCCTTTGCAAGGACTTATACCAGTCTGTGGAGGACAACAGAGTACAGAGTGTGAATTCAGCACTTGGTTTAGGGGAACTGGAAAATATCATCACAAACCTGATTCTCACAACAGTGCATTTCAGGGGGAACCTGGACATTTCCACCCCTTCCATGAAGTCCTGTGCCCATAACAAGATTTAAGAGCTGTGCTGCCTTGTTACAGGATGAGAAGCAGCCAAGAGAATTATGTCAAACAAATTCATGCCCACATAAATTACAAAGTAAAGCCCAGAGCAGTATCTTTTTCATAATAGTGTGATGATCCTGTCTGCCAGAAACCAACGTCATCAGTAATGCTTATCTCTCAAAGCAGTTATATGTATCAATTTATATTTCAGGCGCTATCTTGCAATTAAATTTCTAGGCTTAAAAAGCCTGTTTCCCACTCCCTCTCCCTTTTCAATTCTATGTCCTCCAAGATGAACAAAACATCCTCTGTGGCAGCAAATTAATCACACTACAAAACTAAACTGTTCATTTGACATCCAGCACATCAAAACTGCTATTAAAAACTCAATATTACTATTTTTTTTCTTTAATTTTGTGGTGCTGTTTGTAGCAGCTCCTCCTCTAAGTATACACACTGCCACAACAAATAAAGGGATAAGCCCTGAACCCTGATGGGTATTGATGTGCCATGAGCTTGCAGTGAGCTACAACACCAGAGCCCTTGTCTAGGGGCTTTTTGATGTCTACAGTGGGCAAATTCTCATACACATCAACTCCCATGGGATTTGCCAAGACAGACCCAAAGCATCCCCTTAGCCTACGTTCACTGATGCTTCGCTGCAGAGGATGAGAAGAGATGCAGCTGCACTGCTGGCTTTAGCAGTGAGCTTGCCAGTGCCCTCTCCCTTTTCTGGCCTTTCCTTTCCCCCCTGAAAAATCTTTAGTCTTTTTCCCTTCCTAATCCCTCACCTGTTTGGAAAGAACTCGCTGATCTAGTGAGCAGTGATGAGTTTCTCAGGCTCTCCTCTGCCCCCCACTCCAGGGTTTTGTAAACTGGCTGACTACAGGCTCATGCATGGGTCAGCTGTCTTTCCTACCCTTTCAGCCCAGGGGAACATCCTCTGGACTTTCATAACCTCAGCTCCTCATGAGATTTCCTTTTTTATTTAAAATTTCTACTTTTGTTTGTTTGCTTGTTTTGCTGTTAGGAATACTTGGAATTTTAAACTTCTTCTTCAAAGGTAATGCTGTAGAGCAAGGGACAGCCTTGCATTTTGGATAAAAGCAAGATGTTCAATCAAAAGCTGAGCTCCTTTGCCCTAGTATGCAAGCTGAGGTATATACCATGCTACCCTGCTCTTAGACATCTCATTTCATATTTTGCAAAGAAAGAAAACAAGAAAGCAAAACTGCAGCCCTTAAAAAACACACGGACATGGGCCCTCTCCAGGACTGTCTTAGATCCACCAGGAGCCTACAGGAGAATGCAGCAACCCCATCAACAAATCTCCTCATGCCCTGCAGTTTCACTGAGTCAGCTATTGCATTAAGAACTGGAAGAAGCCCTCAGGCTTAGGCACCTCTGACTTGCAGGTAAATTATCCATGATTATGAACATGGAAAATGAGTCCTGGCCTCCAAGCCTTCTGCTGAAGAAAGAACCCCTTTATTGAGCTTAAGCAAGAAGGTCTTAACCTGAGGAGAGCAGAGCTTTGAACTCTCTAAAAGACTCCTGGGCTGGTGTAGGCTGCAGTCCTGACTCGATGAAGACAAGAAAACCCTAGCTTTGCTGCAGGACTCTCCACCACATCCTGCTCTCACCCTAAGGCACCCTAGGCAGATCAAAGGCACAGCAGGAGATACAGCCCTGGAGAGTCATCTCTCTCCTTAGAAGCTGTGGGAAGTCACCAGAACTCAGGCAAACTCGCCTCTCCTCTGGGAAAACATCTGCCATATCATTTAAAAACACCTTCTTGCCTTCTACCACTCCTTACATAAATGTGCGAAGGGGAAGACAATGAAACCTCCTTTTCTATCACACACAGATCCCTATCTCTTGCTTACAAAATAGTTGTGTTGATCTTGCAGCTTTCTTGCCAAAACAGTACAGAATAGCAAATTGGCTTAAGCTTTTAGATGTGAAATAGTGTCCAGCACTCAACCTCTCTGATTAAATATGCATCAACAGTACTCACGCATTGCTAGCAACCTCAACTACTAAACAAAACTCTTCCTTACAGTGTTGTCATCTCTATTTTGCTTGTTGTAATCATATATGACATTTGAAATTGTGTAATATCATAGTTCTGTGAACCATAGTCATCCACTTGGCTTGCTCAAAATATTCCATATTAAAATCTACCCTAAATCACAGGGGCATTTCTTGTTATGTCTGTACAAATAGCAGCATATCTGATGTCCTTCGCTCACTTGGAGACATCAGCTTTTTCAGCTTTAACAAACACTTCAGGTCCTGAACAAGGACTCCAGGACTCATCAAAGAGTTTTCCCTGCACTTACCAGTAGGACTAAAACAAGTTCTTACTAAAAACCAGAAGCACAGGTCTGCAGCCCTGCAGTCCTCCAGATTTTGCCTCTGCCTCCCTCTGCCCAACCATGCCCCGACAGGCTGCTGGGGACCCAGCAAGAGATTTTGTCAAGCCAATTGCTTCTCCTAAGGTGTGCTGCAGGATCTGCTGAGATGCTGGAATGGCGTTTAACTCCCCACCGGGCGATCCAGGGTCCTGCCCCACTGCCTGTGCAAGCACCTGGAGCTGGAAAGCAGAGCAGAGGAGGGAGGATGCTGGAAGAGGAGAAGGGAGAAGTGCAAGTGACAAAACAGTAAGGTGAAAGCTAAACTGATTCCGCATGAGAGCTTGCAAATGCCTTTCTTATGGGAGAAACTTTACTAAGGGAAAAGAGTGTTCCTTATCCCAGTGCTGGGGTGTGAGGAGGCGCCAAGGAGCCTCCCTCAATCCTGTGGCTCCATCCCTGGATGGAGAACCCAAAGAGTGCATCATGAGTATGGCAGTGGGATGGCTGGAGGCACCTCTACTTGTTTATCCAGCTGTAGCTTTCCCATCCTCTGTATTTCCTTCTTTTGTCAGCAAACAGCTGTTTTCTGTGGTGATACTCATGATACTGTGATTATTACTTTTTTGAAGTGTCTATCAAAGAGATCATCAAAACAACAGTTTTTTCTTACTTTTCCTGCTTAGTTGTGTATATCTGCAGTAAAGAAAACAGAAGTAAATTAGTTGACTATTACCTTCATTCCAGGTGCACATGCATATACTTTACGAATTTTTGTGATGACTTTCTTCAGATACCGGTATCACACAGAAACTAGATCTGGAGCCAAAATATCCTTCTGTTGGTGCCGGCAGAACAGTGATGTAAAGAAGGTATCAGCGCCTTTTGTTATTCAAAATTTTGTTGTATAATACTCTACAGTTCCACAAAATCTATAGGTTGCTATTAAACCAGCCCTGTCATGGTGTGGGTACCTAGAAGTTTAGGACTTTCCTTATTTGTTTTGATTGCTTCAAACTTTGCAGATTCATTCTCATTCTTCTTTGGGGAGCCATATTCTACACCTGTCTAAAGGTGTGATGTGGCAGTGGAATAATTTTTTAGCAAAGCAATAACTCCTTTCCTGGCCATGCTCTTCCTTCCTCCTCCCCACCACATGGCCCTGCCTCCCCTTCCTTGCTGACACGAGGGACTTCATGGTTTGTGCCCACACAAAGAACTTCGTGCTCTTGCTCTAGACCTGGGGAAACAGGCTCAGGCACCTCGGCTTGAAATCTGAACCCATTTGGTGATCATGGCAGGGACGGCAAATATTTTGGCTTCTCTAGAGTTCAGCTCCTCGCCCTTCACAGGTCAGAAGAGGGCACACTACTTGTACCATGCCCTCTGACCTCCTACACACCCAACACTCCCGCTTCCCTGCGATTTTGAGGAGCCCAGCTACATTCGTGAAACAAGGAGCACACCTCTCCCTCTCCTCCATGGCCCTGAAAACGTGACTTAGGGTCAAGACATAACCTTATCTCTAAATCTTCTCTAAACAAAATCCAGTTCAAAGCCTTAAACCTCAAATGTGGCCAAGGGGAAATCTCTCCATTTTTGTCCTTGTAAAATTCAAAGAACATTTTAAAAAATTTGCTGGTCAAGCATTTTCTAGGCTGGCTTCAGGCTTTGGGCACCCAATTCAGGGCAATTTTAAAGGGTCCGATTTTCAGAATGAGCTTAGTACCAACTTTCATCTGAAAACCCTACTCTAACAAGTGTCTCTCAGCAGGGAAGGTATACAAATACCCAACCTGACCAGTGCACTAACATTCCCTGTCTTGGTGCCTGTGCTGTCTCCAGCCAAGACGTTCAGAGACACAAACAACTTCTTTGAGCCAAGAAAAACCCTCAGTGACAGAATGCGATACTGCAGAAAACACTGGATTCAGAGCCCTGGAGATTAGAAACCATTACTCAGTGACAGCAGGTTTCGCAGCAGAAGCATTGAGAAACTGCCTCACAAAATAGGTATATCATAAACACGTTTCCTTCCATCGATGTAAAATCAATCCATAAGGGGATGAGGAGATCTTCAGGTACAGCTTCACTGATCAGCTGTGCTCCAGTGCTTTGCTCCTGATCCCCTAGAAGATATGTAGCTTTCAGACATGAAATATTCCTGGTCAGCAGGCATTTTTCCATTAGCAGGATGATTTATTTCTTGGTAGGATCATATTTGCTTGCTTGGGAACTGTCTTCCATGCATCTCACAGTCAGAATACCAACCAAGTGGAAATTGCTTCAGATGACATTGCCGAATCACAAAATTATCTGAGCTGGAAGAGACCCACAAGGATCATTGAGTCCAAGTCCCTGCTCTGCACAGGACACCCCAAGAATCACACCATGTGCCTGAGAGCATTGTCCAAATGCTTCTTGAACTCTGTCAAGTTGGTGCTGTGACCACTTCCCTGGGGAGCCTGTTCCAGCGCCCAGCCACCCTCTGGGCAAAAAGTCTTTTTCTAACATCCAACCTAAACGTCCTCTGACACAAAGTCAGGCCATTCCTTTGTGTCCTCTCACCGGTCACCAGAGAGAAGCGATCAGTGTCTGCCCCTCCTCTTCCCCTCACAAGGAAGTTGCAGACTGCAATGAGGTCTCCCCTCGGTCTCCTCTTTTCCAACTACACAGACCAAGTGACCTCAGCCACTCCTCATACGGCTTCCCCTCAAGGCCCTTCACCATCTTCACTCCCTCCTTTGGACTCTGTTATTGTGTCACCCAAAACTGCCCCCAGCCCTCGAGGTGAGGCCGCCCCAGTGCAGAGCAGAGAAGGGACAATCCCCTCCCTTGCCCGGCTGGCGATGCTGTGCCTGATGCCCCCCAGGACACCCTTGGCCCTCCTGGCTGCCAGGGCACTGCTGACACATGTTCAACTCGCCATTGACCAGGTTTAAGTCTGCTCTGCTCATATCCAGAGCTGAGGTTTTGTTCCAGCCAATCAGCAAATTCCCATTTGTGGTTGCACACTCTTTGCTGACTTCTAGTCCGTGTTGGAACCAAGCCTTTGACTATGGTGAACAGGATATTTTATTGTCGGTATCTGGAGTTTGCTCTTTCTGTGCCCCGAAAGACTTGCACCTGAGCTTTCAATATCTTTTAAAGTTCAGCTGAGCTAAAAATGGTCAAAATCAACATTAAGGTTTTAGAGAAATAACTGAAAGCCTTCCTGGGGCTGCAAGTAATATTAAAAGCTGTTATCCTTGTTTAAACTCAGATGATGAACACTACTCAGCCCTTTCCCTGAGGCCAGTTCAGAGTTTTGCATCTTGTCAGTGCTGAGTGACATACTGCTTATCTAGTCTTCTTTGTTTGTGAACAGGCTGTTTGGGTTGACGTTGAAAAGAATAGATCTGCATGAATAACTGTGCAGAAAAACAAGAGCCTGTGCTCTCTTCAAGCTCAGTGACAGCCAGAAATACCAGCCAAACCTGTGCCAAAATACAGACTGTGTGGCTGTATCAGTATAGCACCGAGCTCGAGTGGTCTTTTCATGAGGGTTTGGCTTCCACAGCCTGTGATTAGGCAACTGGATATTGCATGTTTTGAACTTAGCAAGTCCTTCGGCATTCCATCCTGCAGCCTCCTTATAACCAAACTGATGCTGTGTCAACTGGATAACTGGAACATAAAGTGGGTGGAAACTTGGCTGGTCGAAGGGTTTTGACCAGCAGAATAGAATCCAGCTAGCAGCCCACTGATACTTAAGCCAGTGCTGTTTAGCGCTTTTGCTAACAGCAGAAAAAGGGAATGGAGTGAGATCTCAGCAAGTTCACAGAACGAAAACAACCTGAGGGAGCAATGGGCATGCTGGAGGGTCAGGCTGCTATCCAGAGAGCCGGGCTGGGCAGGCACGAGAGAGGGTGGATGGCAACATCATAGATTCAGCAAAGGCAAATGTGAACTTCTGTGGCTGGGATGTGATAAATCCTGCAGCACCACAGACTAGGGTGGGCTGGCTGGCAAGCAGGGATCAGTCTGCATCTGGCCTCTCAGCCCACACGGTTCAAATTTCATAGCTGGAACTGCAGCCAGGTCCCATCACAGTCACCAGGGCACCAGCACTGTAAGCTGACATCTGCAGCACAGCTCACAAAGAGGTGAAGCACCATGCATAAGCTGGGCAAAACTGGTGTGGCAAGTGTCACTCCAGATAAGCCAAGTGGTGTAAATACAGACCTGGCTTCCTGCACTCCTCCATGAGAGGAACAAAGATATAAGGGAGAGGAGGAATGGAGGTGCTTTGACACTGCAGTCCACGCCTCTTGCTCAGCCTGTGGCAGCTTCCCTGGACCAAGAGAGAGTTCCCTTCCTTGCTGGGGTAAGTCCACTACCCTGGACCCAGCCAAGGAGTCCCACCTGGGGGATCAGCCTGCTCCAGCAGCAGGAAGGGATTTCTGTGCCTTCTCTTTCTGTGAAGGTTCATATCTTCCATTATTTGTCACCCAGCCTGAGGGCTCTGTGTCCTGTGCCCTATCACTTCACAGGGAAAGGCACAAAGCTTCTGCTGAAATTCTGAGATGACCAAAGCTCAGTGTAGAGCCTCACAGGGTGTGAGGTAACATGCTAGCAGAGACTTTCATGGGAGGATATGCAAGTGGACTAACAGACATGGATGTGCTAGCTCATGGATCATCCACTTCTCTCAGCACTTACAGCATCCTCAAGTCCCCAACTAATCTAACAACCCCTTTCTCATCCGAAAGATTTTGAGGTCACTGAAAACTTTCAGTCGTTACATTTCATGATTATATGATTTTCTTTCCTCTCCTCTTTTAACCTGGGGATAAAACACTTACTTGATAATTTCAGTATAGCTCTTGCTTTGTGGCTCCTCTCAAAGGAGGCAAGTCCAGCAATGGTGAATATCTCTGTGTTGTTTACTGCTATCAATTGAAAATGCTTTTGTGATATTTCAGAGAATGCATATTTTACAACCTCTTCCTCTAGCTGAATAGCAATTTGTTTGGCTCATTACTTAGGAAAACACTTGCCATACCAAATATACTACTTCAAAGCAGGGTTAAAATGTACCCAAATTATATTGCTCTATCATTACAAACACTAACATATATTGAGAGAAAATTACATTACAGTGTTATTACTAACACTAAGAAATATTGAGAGCTTTACTTACATAAGCAGTCGGATAAGGCTGAACCACACTTGCTTTTGTGCAGAATTCAAATTCCGGTATGGAAAAATACTCTATTTTGCATTCAGAAGGACTGAGCATTTGGCTGTAGATGAAATGTAGTTTTGTTTTGGAAGCAGCAGTTAGTAATTATCAGACTTGCCCATGGCTGTTTCATGGGAGGTGGGAATATGAATATATTCATATTTACTGGTGCTTTATAAGGCATTATAGGTCATGTTAACACATCTAAATTATGTTTCTTTTTGAATTTATTGCTATAAATGCAGACAACCTTATACAAAAACTGTAGTTAAATTGTCCAACATAGATATATACGAAAATCTTCTCTTCTAAAACAGTATTTTACAACAGACCTATTTTCATTTTCTCTTGTCATGCATCTGCTTTGCCTTCCATCCTCCTTCTCCACTTGTGCCTTCCCTCCCTCTGCTCCACTTTACCTTTCAGAGCAGCAGCCTCTGCAGCACTACCCACAGCTGAGCTTCTCCATCACCGGCTGCAGGGGAGTCGGTAGCAGCTCACCTTTAAATCTCGAGCATGCAGCACTTGCGTTTGTGCTGCCGTTTTAAAGCAGGAAGCTTATGGAAAGGTTCAGGAGAGATAAAAAGCTAATGAAATGCCACGGTAAAAATAACTCCCGCAGGCGAAAACGATCCTTGGCATACCAGGAACACCGAGCACATCTGTGCCGAGGCATCTCTACCTCACCACGTCCAGAGCTGCTACACCTCCCCACAGAAGTGAAGGTCTCTGCCTGTTATCTATAATTAATGCCTGTGCTCCTTAGGGACTCTCGTGACAAGCAACAGCCCCCCTGCCCCACGCAGAAAGCCCATCCCAGCCCCACGGAGCTCGCTGTGGTGCAGCTTTGGGGCGGACGGGAGACATCCCCGGGGCAGGCGGGGGGATGGATGAACGCGGGGAAGGGGAGCCAGATGAACACCAGCGTCCCATCCCCAGCCTGCTCGGGGTTATCCAGACCTGTGCAAAGGTCAGAGTAATGTCTGCTGGAAGAGTTTTTGAAAATCTGGCTTTACGGTCGTTGTCAGCGTCTTTAATTTTCTTCTGCACTACAAAGAACAGCATAGGAGAAAACAGAAAAGAATGTGATTGAAAATTTGGCAAACAAGTGATAGCAGATTACCTTCAGCCAAGAGGAAGCAGGGGGATACAACTTCCAAGCGTAGAGGGATGGGAAAGGTCATAGTGACCCCAAATCTGGGCCTAGAGGTGGGGAGAGCACCCCCCATCTGCAGCCAGCACCTGTGGTGGGCATGCAGCACAGATCCCTGCTTTGGGAGGAGAGATTTCTGCCTGCACCAACGGTGGGACACTTCCCCTCTTGGAAAGAAAGTGGGAGACTGTCTGCCTGCTCCCAAATGAGCTGCATTTCTCTCCTCTGGCCAAGTAAATAAGGAATATGAGATTCACACATAATTGCTGCAGTCCTTGATGCCCACTGAAGGCTTTAGGGACTTCATTTGAGCATTATCATGCATCCTGTTATCACGCTAAATCTCAACAACTCTAAAGAAGTCAATATTCAGTTAATATTTATTACATCTGCATCTTTGCTACGGAAATGCAGATGAGGTTTCCTCTGCAGATCTAGCCTGCTGACACAGATTCACTGAGATCTCTATGTGAGAAAATACAGCAGTGATATCAAGAGAGGTTTTTATTTGAATAATAATTTTTTTTCTCCCTGTATTTCATTCTTTCTGCTGATTTTCAACCCTTCCTGTCAGGTCAGGACCTCAGTTAAAGCACAGAGCTAGAGTGCCCTATAATTCCTTTTGCCAGCTCCAAAGTTAAGAAAGCTTCAGAAAGTCAAAATGAAAAATGAGAAAGAGAAGAGTGAAGGGGGGAGGGGGGAGCCCCCAAACCTACTTATATTCTTTTTATTTCATATTTAATCACAAAAAGGGAAAGAAAGGGGGCACACAGGAGCTCCTCTTTTGATGAAAAATTGTAGATAAAAAAATAAGTTGCTAATTTATAAACACTTCCGAAGGGAAATCGTTGGCCAGTGTCTTGGAAACGTGCCTGCACTCTTGTGCCTTGGTGGTGTGCTGCCTCCAGCTGCATGGCACCAGTGTGACTGGGTCTGCTGGGGGCTGCTGGAGTCCTCTGCTCTGTGAAGGGGCAGTGCCACAAAACCGCTTCTGTTCTTCCAAAGAATAGAGAAAGAAACCCTGAAAGAGCCAGCCTATGGGATATAGGCCTGGTGTATGGCACTCCCACAGCCAGAGAAGCAGGAATTTTTGCACTAAGGGCGGGCACTAAATCTGCAGCATTTTCCTGGCAGTTGGGCAGGGGTTGGGGGCATGAGCTGGTGAAATACAAGCTGTTTGGTGCTTTCATGCTGACTGTGCCACCCAGGCTCTGCATTCTCACGTTCCTCTCGCTCCAGAGACCTCCACAATGCCCTTATTCGCCTGCTTGTCCGGGACCCTCTGCAGCATCATGCGACCGACCAGCAGTGCAGCCTTTGGGAGGAGAAGCAGGTGGGGAATAAACGGGGACCTTGCTTAAAAAAGAGCAACCTGACAGCAAAATAGCCTCACCTTACGTAAGAAAACCCCAAATGATGATCCTCTCTCAGCTACCCTGAGCTCAAGCTTGAGGGGAAGGTGTTTGGCTGGATGTTGTCTTTGTAAATCTGTGCTCATATTTACATTCACAAGGAGGTTCCTGATGGTAAAGGTAAGGAAACCTCATCTTGTCTTCCAGCACGGAAGGGCCGGAAAGTATCTTTAAAGCCAGAAGTAAACATGGAGCACAGAACTGTTACTGCAGATAAGAACAATTTTAGGTGTCTGCAGACGATCAATAAATTCCCCTATTTTAAATAAAGGAGAAAAAGGAAGGAGTAAGTAGCTCTAGGCAGATCCAATACAGGGAAAATTGGGTCTTTCTCACCGCAGAGCAGACCACAGCTGGCTAAATAACCATACATGAATCTGTTTGGAGAGCTGGCAGCAACCCTGAACATATGGCTTTTGCCACTGGGCAGGCAACTGCCTTTATGAACATGGATCTGTCCCGGCCAAGAGGATGACTTCTGGCAATCAAAAGGCATGACAAATAGACTTTAAAAAAGAGCAGAAATTATAAATGGAAAATAGTTATGTGGTAAAAACATTTCTGGAGCAAAGTGGGAGGCTGTGCCCCTCACAAGCAGCAAAGCCACCACTGAGCTACACAAGATAACTGCAATATCAGTAAATTACATAGGACAATTATTCCCTTGCAGGGAGTCACAGACCCAGCACAAGTGGGAAGCAGCCCCTATGGGTCTCCAGCCCAACCCTGTTCCAGCGTTTGACTACTCTGGATTAGAAGATTTTTACCCCAGGGAAAAGGTTGTTCCTTAAAGCTAATCAAAGTCTTCCTTTTTCCAGCTTGTGTCCGCTGAAGAATATTAGGTCTAAAGGTCCAGGTTCTTTAAGAAGCCAGCCATTCACTCAATGAGTAGGCTGTACCATGTCCATTTTAAATTTTGATTTCTAGTGTGATCACTTGAGAGGGCAGAATGGGAAATAAAATAATTTAGATACACAGAGTAAGAAGGAGCAGGGGAAAAAGAAAAGTCAAATATAGGGTACCTAATAAAAGACAAATAATCAATCTCCAGAGGACAGTTGCTGTTCTTTGAAATCCCAGTGCAGGACAGGATAAGAAAGACTGGATTTGGGACAAAAGACAAGGGTCTGGAGGTTACAAGAGAAACTAAATTAATAAAACGGTAAGCTATGATTCAGAGCATGACTATCCTAAGGAACCTGTAAAAATGTCACTGAGAAAAGTTATTCAGAAATACTAACTAGCCTGAAGAGTCCCATCTTCCTTGCAGCCCCCTTAAGCCAGACAATGAGCCATTCAGAGATATTTTACACATCGAAATAAATCACCTCTCTGCATTATTCCATAACTATCTTCACATCACTGACAAAACATAATGTGTTAGAGAAAAACAAGTCTAAAACTTTTAAATGTATCAGCTCAAAAAATGGACTGCTATCATAAATATTAAAGGAAAACCTGCAACTGAGTGAACATCATTCATCATTTCTCAAGACAATCACTTTTCCTTAACTGGAGTAGATATTTCATAGTAATAAAGATAAGTTCTTGTTCTAAAAAATTGTGTTCTTAAAAATCTATTGCCAAAGTCAGAACAAGCATGCTGCTCTTCCATCCAGAAGATCAACTGTGCAATAAAAAAAAAAAAGAAAGATTAATAAAAGATAAATGCTTTTACAGTGAACCCTCCTAGGGTCCCAGCTGCTGCTGTTGTTGTATCCACTGCAAGAAGTTCACTTGAATCACTTCTGATCCTATAGCCCAAAAACTACATGTTGTTTATCAACATGCACAAGAGCACAGCAGCTCTCAACTGCTTCAGATGAGGGTAGGATGAAAAGAAAGGCACAGTTAAGTGAGAAACAAAGGTTTCCAGACAAAAACATTACCAGATTTTGACAAGAGCACTGCAACTAACACCTGGGCATTTGTTAAATGATAAAGATTTACTAACTATAGAAAGAAGAAAGTCTTCAGATTTTATTTCATTTTTTTCAGAAGAATATACTGGTACACATTGGCAGAGATAAAAGTGTGCCACCAACTTGTGATCAACATCTGTCTGACATGGTCCTCTGGGTTTGCTGGGTACCAGAAGAGCACAGACTGCAATTTGTGACTGCTAAGGTAGAGATCATCCCATTTGTGTACCCATATTGCTTTCTTCACTTGCTCATCCCTAAAACCAACTCTGAATATTAAACAGGGTCTGTCTCACAGGGTATCTGTGAGACCAGAGCCCAAGCTCTGATTGCTGTCCCCTATATGAGTCAATGGTACAATATGCAGCCAGCTCCCTACCACAATCTGGTGGTTTATCTCCTGCAAACAGGTATCAAAAGATCCGAAGCAGAAACCTGAGAGAAGGACCCATGCATTCATCCTTCTAGGAAAACTTCTGGAAAGTGGCAGTCTTTACCCTAGCAAAAGAGCATCTGACAGATAATATGGGATAACTACTATAAATACGTATTGACATGTCAGGAAGAAGATGGTAATCAATGACATCAAATATTCAAAGAGGAAAGAAGATAAAAGTGAGCTTACAATAATGAAATAGGAGAAAAGGCCCCAAATCCAAATTGACAATAGGAGATGGTTAAGAAATTAGTCAATCAATGGTGAACTAAAAAAAAGAGCATATAATACCTGTTTTTTATCCCATATACCCCTCATCCCAAATGCTTCTTCCTGTGTTGACCCTCATTAAAATTATTTCTATGTAAGCAAGAACTCTGAAAGGTAGAATATAGTGGTTATCCTGTAATGAGACAACGCTCCCAATCTCATTTCTTAGCTAGATGGGCACATTTGTAACTCATTCATTTATAGTAGTGCTGTCCAAAAGGTTTTAGTTCAGCTTCATTGGAAAGTCCCTGTAAATTAGAATCTGGCTGCAAGTAATCCTTAGAAATTCAGGGGTGCCTGCAGGTAATTATTTCTGATTCTCATTCAAGGACGGTTTCCACATGCATTTTCATACAGTTTGGGGATCCTTGGTTAAAGACCAAAACAAAAATAGAATTCTGCCCTTTTGGTAATCTGTGTGTGAATAAATAACAATCTGCCCTTCTGCAGCATCCAAAGGGACTGAATCCATCGCTGTACATTTCATGCATGTAGGGAAACCGCAGCACTGGAAATGTTTTGCTATTTCTTAGGGACCCTCTCTGTAGGTATCTCCAACTCTGCAGGTGTTTGACTGGGAAATCCAGGAGGTGTTTCACACCTTGCAGCTACCAAATGACCCAGTTTCTAATCTACCATCAATGACCCATTCCTTCTTGCCACCTCTAGCTTAGGTTTTTTTCCCTTTAAGCTGTATGTCCCTTTGCATGTTATGCTACCACAGCCATTTCAGATACAGCTGTAATTATCTTCGCTGCTCATCAGCCTTTCAATATGTCACCTTCAGCATAGGCAGATGATGAATGCTCATGAATTTTACTGTAGCCCTACGCATTATTCAGCCAAGTCTGCCTGTATCTCCCAAAAATAAAATGCATGATGGCCTCTTGTCATCTGCTGCAGCGCAAACTACTTTTAAGAGACAAAACCCCCTTTTTAATAGGAAGAAATCACAACTTTACATTTATGATTAGCAAGAGTAATAATAACAGCTACTGACCTGTGACCACAAATGTGCTGTTTCTCAGAGAAAGGCAGTCAAATATTGAGATGACCAAATATCAGAGGCAAACTAGAGAAATGTGTAAATTGAGGCAAGTGAGGGGGTCTTTCAAAAGAGCACCAGTTTAGCACCAGGGGAAGAGACAAGTGAACACAAAATTCTGTACACTATGATGAATTATGTGAATAGGTTTCATAGCCCCACCTAGTCACATTAATGCAATTTAAATGCAGAATCATAAAATGCTTTGGGTTGGAAGGGACCTTAAAGAGCATCTAGCTCCAACCTCTGTGCCATGGGCAGGGACACCACCCATTAGACCAGGTTGCTCATAGCCCCATCCAGCCTGGCCTTGAACACTGCCAGGGATGGGGAATACACAACTTCTCTGGGGAACCTATTCAAATGCTTCATCATCCTCACAGTAAAGCATTTTCTTCTGCATATCTAACCTAAATTTCCCCTCTTTCAGTTTGAAGCCATTACCCCTTGTCCTACCATTACAGTTCCTGATGAAGAGTCCCTCTCGAGCTTCCTCGTAGGCCTACCCTTCAGTAGGTATTATCCTGTACTTATTAACTTATTAGCCTATAAACTCACAGGTTTTAAAAAGCAGTAGAAAGACATCTCAGGAGGAAAATTATATTTGAAGCCAAGACTGCCCTGGTTTTTAAGATGTTTTGATGACAGTACATGGCGCTCTGCAAGTCTTTGCTCTGGTGCACATCTCCAGGTAGCTAGACTCTGCTTGTGGGTTTTGAAGTTCCCCACCCTTTTCAAGAGCAAAGCCATCTCGAGGCAGGTGTCTGAGCAGCATGCAATGCAACATGTGAGGAGAACACTGTGGTTTTCCACGTAGAAAATATATCGTCTTTTCTCCTTGATTTCAGCCCCTTGAAGTCAGTTTTCTCAGCCTGTGGCACAGCCTAAATCCAAGCACCTGCAGGTAAAGCCCCAGCCCCTGAAACCTGGCAGACAGTCCCTCTCCTTCAAAAACCTCACCTTCCTCTCCAACCCAATCAGACTAAACCAAATGGAAAAATGAGACAGCTCTGATCCCAGGCTCCATAATCGACCCAGGATCCTGAGAGTTATGCCGAGAGCAGCCAGCTCACTGTGCTGGCACAGCCAGGGATGCTCTTGGTCACAGCTGTTCCTTTGGTCACAGTCAGCTACTGTTGCTTAAAAACGTCACTCCTGGTCTTCCTGCTGTGCCGTGTAGCGCTGCATTACCATCCAACAGGGACAAACAGAAATTACAAAACTATCATTCTGATGAACAACAGAATAGCCCCACACTAGTCTCTCCCACTAGAAGGCATTATTGACCAGATAACTTGTTACCATAATACCAAATGCTGCAGGACCCTGTCAGGTTCTGCTCTGTGGGCGCTGAGGCTGTAGCCCCCTTACAAAGCCTTACACGACCTCCTCCAGCTCCCCTAGCCAAACAGAGGATTTGAGAGGCACCAGGTAGGCAGGGACACCACACATGGCAAGAGGGGGTATGAGCTGCCACAGGCTGCTGCCCTAGGTGCAGGTCCCGTAGAAAGTCTCCTCCTGGCAGATCTAAAAACAGCAACTGAGTACATCCCATGGGCTACTCCACTCTGGGGGATCTGTCCCATGTCCTCATCTTCAGCTTGCACGGGGTCAACATTCAAATTTGTGAGTCAGAAGCTGCCTCTCCCTACTGCTGCCCCATCCTCTCCAAAGTTCCCCTCTCACTGCTTTTTCCTCTTAACCTCTTGGCAGGCCTCCTGCATGCTAATCAGACAGCACTGGGCACTTACCTAGCCAGCCACTGTCTCAGTATTCCTTCAGATTTTAGATATCCCATGCAGCATCTCTGGCTGATTGCTGGATGCCTGGCTTGCCAGATACACAAAGTCTGGGGGCTGGGGAAAACAGGCATACAACACAGCTCTGGTGTGAGAAACCGCTGCCTCTGACAGGCAGCCCTGCTTGATTTCATTCCTTTGTTACCGCTAGATCTAAAGAGAAAGCAGGCAGGCATTTTAGATTTTAATCTCTAGCATTAAAAAAAGTAATATAAAATAATAGTAGCACAACAAGTGTTTTCAGGTAGAAGAAAGTGAATAGCAACATTTCTTAAACTGTGCTAGGTTAGAGTGCACAAGTAGATTTTATGATCTTCAAATGCCACTGTAGTGGGCTGAGTATAAGTGATAGAATGGTTTCATGCCTCTTTTGGCAAAACTGAAGCTAGAAACATGTATAAATAAAATTATTCCCAGTTTCCTAATAAAAGACAAACCTGTTTTATATAAATAAGCTAAACAGTGACAATCTAAATGGATTTCAGAAAGTTCCCTGTCTTCCTTCGAACTATTAAATAAATGCATCTTTGTCCCTTTGGAGTTCTAACGAAAATCCCATCAAAATCCAATTTACAGAATGCTGAGACACAGTGCAAGTTAGGAGTGTTAAATTAATTGATTTGTCTTAAAGAGTTATCGAGACTGGATTTGTCAGTTGCATTCGGATGTAAAAGTCTGTTGTGTTTAAGCAGGAAGATGCTCCTTCTCTCACAGCACTTCAGGCTAGCAGTAGTCATTTCTTTGGAAATCTCCCCATATGCCCCTGGATGAGCTGAAGACACAATCACACATCCCTGCAGGAAGGCTGTGGGGCTCTCACCCTGCACTGAACCTCCCCCTGCCTGCCCCTGGCTCTGGCACTTGCTGCTGGGACAGCTGGGGAGGACATTTCTTCCAGCTCTCTTCAGCTCCTATCCCGGAGAAGGAAGCTCCCAAGCAGGACTGATAGTGGGTGTAAAACCAGCAATGGTATGTGGGATCCTAAGCCAGGGTACAGGTGGAGTCAAGCCCACAAGGTACACCTGACTCCCCTCCTCTCTCCTGCCAACAAAATTCTGGGCTGTGGCATTCTTCTCCCTCCTGCTTTCCACCTGGGATGAGAGACACCAGTTTCTCTAGCTACACCTGAACTGCAAGATTAAATCAAACCCAAGATTTTGCCAAAAAAGTGAAATAAAATTCTGCAAGTAATGTATTTGCCTAAGAAAAAAATAAAATCAAGAATTAAAAATTATCTATTGTTTGTGTCAAATTCAGCAACGGGTTTGAAATAAGAATTTTTCAGGTAGCTGCAGCCAAAAAATGGAGAAGAATGAGTCACTACCAGCCTGCTGTATATTTAAGACTAAAGGGCTAAAGTGGATGGGAAGAGCAGGCTCAGTTTCTTGTCACCTGTGAAGGGTAAGGTAGGACAGCCAGAGCTCCCCGTATTCTGGGAGTTTTCTCCAAACACTGTGCTGAACGACATTCCCAAGTGAGCTGGCCTTCTTTCTTGGCAGCCCTATTTGAAGTTTTATAGAAGAGGAATGGGGCAAGAGGAGTTGACTATCAATGAAGGACACCCAGGATTCAAATCAGTGCTTGAATTTGGTCTCCGTTTCCACTGTCTTGGTTTGCCTGATGATGACAAACTGGAAATGAAAAGTTGTTCAATGAGCCTCAAAGTAAGGGCTCCATTCAAATAAAACCACACATGTTACTAATATTATTACTTATTTAGTTCTAACACCTCTGGAGTGAAGACAGACCAACCTAAAATGGATTTGAGCTGAGAGCCAAAGAGAGCATTCAGTGCAAGGAACACACCTGAAGATGGACATAATTCTGTAGTCATTACCCTTCTACAGATCAGAGTTCAAAACTTTTCTGCTTCCTCACCTTCCCCTGAGAGTTTGTACAGTTCATTTATGCTCTGCAGAGACTCTCCTCCTGTAGATGAGAACCCTCCATTTCCCACACCTCTGCCACTCTTGTCACTCCAGACTGCAATTTGTGTTCTTAGAGCTGGAGAGACCTCTCATGGCATCACAAGGGTGTTTCTAAGATATTCAGCACCAAGAACAACCGCTCTTGGGCTTTATATGGAAGCTTGGAGAAGAAAAAAAGACGTTAATTAAATGCATCTTTGATGAACATAAGCCCTTGACCCAGGATCAGCACCGGGTTTTCCAGAGGATGCTGCCCGGCACGCTGGGAGCACAGCAGAAAGTCCCAGCTTGCTCGGAAGTGCAGTGCTCATTTATGGTCTTCCCTCAGTTTTCCTCCAATGCTTGCCTTTCCCCTTTATGCAAGTCTTCAGACCACGTGATGGGAGCTGCAGAGAAGCTCCTTTTCCTCTGTCACCACCCACGCTTTGATTTTTCCTGTGCGGTTCTTCCTCAGACAGCAATGTTATTCTTTCTCTTGTCCGTAACAAGGTTAAAGCAGAAATTAGCAGCGGCTTGACAAGGTGCATGAATGCTTGGAAGATGATGTGGCTTTGCTGGCACTGAGTGTGGACACCAAAAGATGCACGTGCACAAGCCGAGACGCCGGCAGCTCCGAACAGGAAAGCTGAAGTGGCCATTTGTTTCTGGTGTGACAGCTCCTCGTCTGCCAAGGAAGACTCGCACTGAACTGATGCTTCACACAGGAAATACATCGACTGTAAGCATTTCACAATACTCCTCGGACACCCTATTTTTGGTAACATTTAAATACCTTTTCACATAGCTTCTGGATAAGAATCTAAATATGTTTTTCAATCCATTGGGAGGGAGAAGGGGCCTAATTATTTTTCAGTTCTATTTAGAAATAGAATTGCAACGAGCAGCATGAAATCCAAACTCATTAGCCAGAGTAGGAAATAGGATTTAATACAAAAGTAAAAAAAGCCCAGCTCTACTTACCTTAATGCAAAAAGCATTAATGATGCAAAGTCCTAAAACAGGCAGAGTTCTTTTTAATTTTACTTTATTTAGGCCTGTCTTCTAAACATCTGTGCACTGATGGGAGATGAATATCTAAAACAGTAATAACTGCAGTTAGGTATTACATAAAATGATTCATACCTATCATTACCCAGTGCTTTTTGCCCCAAAAGGATTGCACAGAATTTACAATCTGTGGCTGAGATATAGTACATAAAAACGTAGTGCTCCATCCATCACTGATAGGAACTGGTTCAGGTATGAAACATGATAGGAGTTTAACAGCAACAATGCATCAGAGTTAAAGACGAGAAACTATTAAATCCTGTTACTGATATTTGGGTAGGCAGAATGTCATCAAAAGGAAACTTTCCTATACTCTCCTGTTCTCAAAAGGCAAACAAACAACCGAGAGAGAGAGTGACATAAGTGGTCGAGAGCTCACTTAAAATTTTAACCTAAGAATTTAAACCTTTAAAAACCAAGTAGAATCATGCTGAGAGCTGTAGCACATTGTATTTGTGATGCTTAAAGGGCCTGCATCAAGCTTGTTTCTCGTCACTTCTGAGTATTTCCCATTCTCTTTATGGAGGGTGCTACCCAAGTGTGGGGACATGGGAGGAGGCCAGGTTTATTCCCAAAATTCTTAGGAAGGTAACAAATGTTTTCCAAGCTGGAAACATTTGGAAACAGAGTCTGAGGGGCTATCACATAGTACACTTACGTCCTATGAGCTGAACACATGCTTTCAAGCAAAAGTGGGGCCAAGGATCCACAAAAGGGAGCTATGAAAACTGGTCAGCTTTAAATTTATTTTCTGGATATAAAAGCATTCTTCTGCTGGATCTCTTGTTACCTGCATGACACTGCTTTTTATACCATAATCTTGGAGATCACCAACGATGGACACATGGCAGAGGGCATACCGAGCCTTCAGCAAGTAGTAGAGGCCCTGGTTTCTATCCACTCTAACTTATTTACATGAAATTGCCTCTAAATCAACTTTCATGTGGCTTAAGCTTTATTAGGAGATGCTGTTCCTGGCGAGCTGAATTCAGCTTCTCTTTTTAAACTAGGTGGGATTTTATGGAGTGTAAAGGCTGTGGGTTTGGCTAATCTCAACTTCAACCTCTCCAAATCAAGTTTGAAATAACAAACACAAACACACATGCAGACCTGTCCCAGTCCCACACTGGAATCATGTAATGTTTCACCTACAGGAAACATTTCTTACCTGAATGCTGACCACAAAAAACCCTGGTCTTAAATCCAGCACACTTTTAACATGTGCTGGAAGAAGAGATGTTTGAGGCACAACACCTAAATATGTAATCTCAGGCTGCTTTCTCTGTGCTTTTAGGCACAGATCATTTTTCCTTTCTCTCAGGATGTCTCTTGGGTCTAATCTGACACAGGTTCCTGCATCTAGTTTGAGCTAAGCAATAGTAAATGACAGCATGACCACAGATAATCTGATAGAGACGCAGTGGTCATGAATTCTGCACCAGCTGACACTGGCCTGAGAGAAGAGGATACTACCTACATCCCAGTCTCTTCAGTCTTCCCTTCCCCTTCACTAGCATAAATGCTGGCATAAAAATTATCTTTGATTCTTCTGCCAAGCTCATATACATTGGCCCATCCTATAAAATCACTTCCTGCCAGCCAGGCTGCCATAATGCACCTGTGAATGTTTCCAGCCTTTATGAGGATTGTAACATGAGATAATACATGAATTTTCACTTTTCCATGAGGGTAAGATAGGCCCTGAGGCTGGTGCCTGCAGCACAGCCCTAACTCCTCATGCAAGGCTGTGTGGCCACTTGGGATCTTTGGGTCTGTGAGCTGGGTGTGGGCAGAGTCCAGTTGAATCAAAACTCTAATTGGTTTAGTTCAGCCAACAATACGGAGCATGCAGCAGGTCTGGTACCTGAGACCTGGTTTATGTGGAACACAATTCATTTGATGTAAGTGGAAATGGATATGATTTTAAATTGGCGATCTGACCCTGTATGTACACACGCCTTCGTAAATCTGTTTGAATTTAGAGCGCGATTTTGACTGGCAGTTTAGTGCGGTCCATCTTGAGGAGCTGTGGAAGTAATTGCACATTTTACTACATAACTACACAGATAGCAGTCATAGAGATCCCAAATCTCTTTGACACATGGGGACAGATTCCTAAGAAACAGAGGTTTCAGACATGATTGACATGCCAGTCAATCGCCTTCCAGACAAAAAGAGGAAAAATATCAGTTCTCATTGAAGTTTGCTTCCTTTATTGTTACAGACGCTTGCAGATTTGGGATCATGAATGTATCTACAATACAGAAGGTCTGCCTCCAGCAATTATCTTACACTTTGCTACAATGCCACATGCAATTAGGACTGTTCCTCCAACACATCAGACAGGTGTACTTCTTGCCCAGAATTATTTTTCATCTGACAGCACTGTGAAGGAGAGTGGAAAAGACAAGTAGAGAAAGCAGCTAAAGCAAATGGGGGCATTCAGAGTTCCTGGGAAAGTGGAGAACCTGAAGGAAAAGCATGTAAGGTGCACAAGGAGAAAGATCCTGAATCCAAACCTCATAAAACTCAGACTGGTTTCCCCTGAATGCCATTGAGGGCAAGTATAGGCTATATTAATCCAGCATAGCTATGTGTTCAGAGATGTTGCTATGGGATGCCCAGCATCTCCCCCAATGGGAGAGAGGCAGAGGAAGCCAAGTTGTGGTGGGGACAACTTCCTGCACACAGCCTTGGGGTTACATTCAGCTCAGTCTCCCCTGCACTTCAGGATCCCCGGGTTTCTGCTACCTCTGCACTCCTCTTCTGACAAACCACTTCCCTGCTCTCCTTGCTGGGCTGTTTGTGCTTTTGGGAATCCACATCAGCAACATTTGGTGCTTGTGTGGCATTTTTCAGAGGCAAAGCTTGGAAAATAATCCCGTGCCCTGTCAGTCTCAGCAGTGTTGCTGTGGAAGCTGCCAAGCCAAATGGGGCTGTGGAGGGTTAGGGGAAGAAAAACTCCATCCTCAGAGATCAGAGGAATGGGATTGAATATTCTAATGAGAAAAAAATTGATGTCACTATATAGCTATCAGTATTTTGCAGACTTCTGTTGGCATCAGCAAACTTTTGATCAGGTTTATAAAGCTTCCTTTTCCAAATGAAAAAATCACAGATCAAAAGTAAAACCTCTCTGAATTTGGATTGCATGGGCTATTCTGCAGCCAGACCCCATGACTTCTCTATCTGCTGTTCCCCTTCTCTGCTTTGATACAGCCAGGAGGTCACGAATCTTTCCCATCTCACTCACATAACTGGGAATGGGACCCTGAGTGTGTGTGCAAAGATGTTTGACTTAAAAGACCAATTCAAGTGATCTTTGACCTGGCCAGGGTTTGCCATTTTCAGATAAGAAATAAGAGAAATGTTCAGCTGCTTAGGAGATGCCTCTCTTCCTCCCTTCAAACATCTTAAATACCAGCAATGCAATGCAAGATGTGTGCAAAGTGAAAATAAACACCTTGTCTGTGATTTTAATTGTTAAAATAACCATCTCTTCCTTTTGCATGAAGATGTGTGAATTCATATATTAAAATGCCGTGTATTTGATAAATAGGCCTAAAGAGCAAGCCATCTGGCATCGAAAAAATATTGTGACAAATCTGACACTGTTTTCATATTTTTATGAATTGCTTCCCACAACACAGGCAAACAGATTAAAGGTCACTGAAAAGAGAAAATGTGTATTTGTGGCTGGTTTGCTTCCTTATGCTTTATGTTGGCCTGTGAATGTGACATATTTTACCTTTGCTTTTAGGGAAGGAGGGCAAAGAGGAGGCTGTGGGAGGACAGAGGGGCCTTTGCCTTAGAAACCGAAGGCAAATCATTCAGCCTTCCCTGGAGACCTTAACTAATCAGGGAATCAGCAGAAGCCATGAGCATGAAACCTAGCTCACTGAGAGAAGACCTTATTTTTATTCAGGCTATTATTTATTTTTGTTAGTATCTATTAAACTTCAACCATTTCTTTTCTTTTTTTTTTTAAAGAGTCAGCAGTTTCCCTTCCACATGGAGACCTCAGTGCCATCCTGAAAAGAATCAATATTGATGCTAGCATAAAATACTATTTTAAAGTTAGAGGCTGGAATTCGTGTGACTACAGCAGGAGAGGCCTTTCCTCTTTATTTCAAGGAGATAAAAGTAAAGGTACAAATGTTTTTAGGCATCTTAAGCGCCTTTTCCTGTGGAAGCCACCTCCTTTACAGAGGAGCTGTTGGTTGAGGTTGATCACTGCTGCCTGGCAATGAGAGTATGTCCCTGATGAAGCCTACAAATCCCAAAGTTTCCTCAGACACTCCTAGCCACAACAATGTTTGTCAAAGAGATGATCCAAAGTCTCTCATACATCACTGTATCTTTCAGAGGTTAATGGCTGTGTTGACCAGACTTTAATGGTTGAATTCAGACCCTTGAGATCAAGCACCATCAGCTGAATTTTGAAGCCTATCTTGTGTCAAACTAGTCTGTGCAACAGGCATTATTACAACAGGCAATTGACTCATTTTATCAAAGAGGAACCTCCACAGAAACTTTGCTATCAGTTTAGGAGTTTCACATATATTTTCACCAGCTGCATGCAGTGAAAGGAATTTCCAGATCCAAGACTCTTAAAGAGCAAAACCCATAAGCACCAGGCTCGTCCTGGCTTTATAAATCTTTTTGACTGAGTCCTCATGGATGATGATACAAGCAAGTTTTCATGCATAGTCCATACACACAATTATCCATATTGGTGTAGGTTACATCATCATGTTTGTGAACTCATTTTTACTCAGAAACACAAACACTGAAGTGCTCAAAAATAGCAGCTGCTAGTTTACAGATTTCTTTTGCAAAGCTTCACCAGGAAATAAAATTGTTCTAGAGTGTACTTTGCTGTAATAGAAAAGAAAAATAAATAAAAAAGACCTTTCAAATAGATAAATTAACTAGAGTATAATTGCTTGGGGCATTTCCTATCTTTACTTGTGAGAGGACAGATAAGAAATTGGGAACCAGTGTGTTTTAATTAATGTTTCCTGAGTCCTATTTACAAGATTGTTGATCTGTTTCGGCTTTTCAAATCCCTAGATTTTCCATTAAAAAATTCAACTTCCAAATGCTGAGGGAAATAACTAAGTGGTACTTACTTAATTGGCAAGCACAGAAGCAACTACTCCCATCTGAGTAAACTGCAGAAATGGCACTTAGTGACCGAGGTGTGTGCTCGCTGCCACCAAGGACACACAACTCCTGGTGACAAAGTCATTCAGGAATATGAAGAGTTGCACTCTCTCCTGTGTTAAGGAAAGCACCTAGATTTCCATGATCTGATTTACATGCCGCATTATGTAAGAAAAACTAAAATAAACCAAACCAAAACCATATTCCTTCAATCTTATGGCCTCTCTCCCATTCAAATATGAGCAAGTGAATTGGTTATTTGGGCCAAGAGATTTGGGAAAAAGATGCTTACTGCAGACCAAAGGAAAGCCTTTAGGTTAATGCTCTGTTTTAACTCCTTAAATGTAAACAACAAAAGCATCTTTGGAAGATACAGACCACGTCGAAAGCAAATAAATCTGTCAGGAATCTTACCTACATCCTGTCCAACACAGGGTTTTGTTGTGTTCTGCCTCCCCCGATGATCCAGGATTCTGTCACTTTTGTACTCAAGGTATGTTTTATAGCATGTTATTCCAATGAGACACCATAAACATGAGTGTGAGAGCTGGTGCCTTGAGCTAATCATTCTTCCATTTAAAGCAGCAAGTGAAGAGACTGCACGGTGAGGGGGTACTGTCAAAAGGTGGAGAGTGATGTGATTGTACGCACTGATAGCGCCAATCCCCTCATCCTTCACAGAGAGACTTTAAGTATGACCAAAATACAGCCAATTTAAACACTTGCATTTGAGCAGGGGTCCAGGTAGCCTGCCCATTACCAGAAGGAATAAAAGGGATAAAGAGTGACTGTCAGCTTCAAAACTAGGGGGCAGCCTCCAGATACCCCAGTACTGGTCCTCTGTGAACATCTTGCTTGAATACAGCCACTGTTCCTGCTGCAGCTGCAGGTACTTATTTTTGGAAGCCTTCACTATCATCTCATTTCTTCAGCAAGGCAAGGAACACAGACATACCTCAAAGAATGGTGAATATC
The DNA here is from genome assembly GCA_013397845.1 of Melanocharis versteri. Classification (NCBI taxonomy): domain Eukaryota; kingdom Metazoa; phylum Chordata; class Aves; order Passeriformes; family Melanocharitidae; genus Melanocharis; species Melanocharis versteri. Next base: position 64,775 of record VZTG01005022.1, on the reverse strand, counting down.
TCCGGAATTTCTCTGCTGAGCAAATGACTCACTGATTTTTTAGCCCTCAATAGCAAACTAAAATCTAATAAGGAAAGCTCAGAGTGGGAAAAAAGTTCATTTCACTGCAGAGAAGGACTTCTGGTTGCAAAGAAAATGAATGCAATGGTCTATGTAGTTTGAACTATCTGTGGAGATATAATTCATCAATGGATAATGCAATTTATTCCTCAGACATTTGCCAGTGTCTCAAAAGCATTGATAACAAGATCTGTACCGCCGGGATCTAACTGAGTTTAAAGTTTGCCTGCTTAGTAGAAGTCTTTAGAACAAGAAGAGTGTGGCTCATATTTCTGATTTGAGAAACCTTTGTGTAACATTACCAATAAAATAGTGAAACTGGTGATGATAGACCTAGAAGGGTGGAATGGTCACAAAGAGAAGTTGCTTCTCATTTCTTACATTTTTCTATCCCCAAAGAGTTGTATCAATAAATTTCTATGAGGATTTTATCTTCTGTACGCACCCTGGAAAAAACTTTCTGGCTTTTTACTTGTCCATGTGCTTTCTCTAGAGCAACCAACAGAAGTGACCATGTGGGAGCCAGTCTGCCCAACCATATGAGGGACAGCAAAGGGAAATACAAAGGAGAAAATTAAATGAGAGCTTTCATTTTGGAAGGAAGTATAATTTACTGTGCAATAAAGGAGTGAGAAAGACAAGGGTTTGATATCACTCGCTAGAGTTCATCAGATCCACAAGAAAGTCAAGCCAACAGTCAAGCACTCCACATTTACATCTCAGCATCAAAATACAAGATCAAAACAGCACAACTGAATTTTACACCAAATCAATCCAAAGTACCTCAAATCACAGATCTTTCAGACTGAGAACAGCATTTTTTCTACTAAGATAGAAATTAGGATAAAGATGCTGAACTGGTGAAGCCATACACAAAGTCGAGAAATAAAAATCCCAAAGTGCTTGTCAGTGTTACATCCCCCTGGGTATACTTAGATTTCCAAGTACTTGGATCTGGCATACCATGCTGAGGTCTCCTCTGTTACTCAAGTCCACGACTGGAAGTTGATCTGGACCCTTTGATGTGCAAAGTACTAGGGCAATTAAAATAATGAGCAGAGGAAAAACTCATTATTGCTATGACTGCTTTGTAGGCTAAATAGTGTCATTTTCTTCTCTATGAAATATAAATTTCTTTACAATACACACAAACGTGATTTGTAAGGCTGGGCCTTAAGAGCTTCTTCATTCCCTTCCCATTGTTTTACAAAAGCATGACTAACAGAAGTGTTTGATAAGAGTGCAGGATTGTTTTGGGAGGCAGCTGAGTCAGTGGTCTAATGAAATGTAATTTCATTTGTGGTGGCTACAAAACATGAAGTCTTGGCCCAGTATAAGGATTTTCAAACTCAGAAAAATTCAACAGAGCTTTCAGAAAGCATTTTTGACAAACGGTCAGCAGTGGAGGGAAAGAAGGTGGAACAGCCACTGCCCTATTGTGCTGGAGAGTTCCTGAAATAGCCATGCAGCAAACCAGTTCTGATTCCAGCCAAATAGAAATGCTTCCAAGTATACACAAGGCATGTAGCACAACCTGGCTGGTGCTTCAGCATAGGTGATCGTAAGAATAAGAGAACTGAAATGAGGCCTCAGTGAAATCCATGTCTGAAAAAGTATTTTGGAGCTATTTGAATTGGGAGGTACTGGATTGTGATACAAGAAGAGCCCTTGTCTGACATGTCATCTTGACCCCTTCAGAGGCAAACTCCAGAAAAACACATTTTCACACAGTGTGTCGTTGATGTGAAGCTCTCCAGCTGTATTCATTGCACTGTATGGTGTCACTTGATAAGCAGGGAAAAGACGTTTCAAATATCTCAAGAGCAAACTGGATTTTATTGAGGAAAGGAAAGAAATAAAGGATGTAGAATCTTGCTGTTTAAATGAGATTCCTTCTGGCAACATTTATTAAAGTACAGTCCTGTACTTTGGAAATGTCTTCATTTTATTGTAAAGAATATTTTGATCCATTGCATCAGAGATGGAGAATTGCAAGACTATTATACTTCAGGGAGTCAAACTCAGACCCAATGAATCCTGTTTTGCAATTTATCACTCAGAGAACTGCAGTTCCTGTGGCTTTTTACAACCTGTCCTTTTATTAATTATTTGCATTGCTGCGATGAAAGATCAAGAGAGAATAAACTGGGGCACACTGACCCAGCCAATGTACATTTCAAATTTAAAAGAAGAAATAATTCTTGCCCCAAATATATCAAACCTCTGCAAACCTATGCAGAGGGACCCCTGGGAAATTGTGTTAAATAGAAGAAAACACGGTTCCTGTAGCAGAATTGTCATGCAACCCAGATCAGTTGGTCCATGCAAAATAAGCAAGGAAGCAGCTCAGTATCTGGCAGGGCTTTTACCCCATGCCCCAGGGGAAGTTTTCCAGCTCAATTCCCTTCTCAGTGCTGCAGCTCTGCATTGCACCCAAGAATGCAGAAACCTGTGGTAAATCTGATCCTGTAGGAAAGAATACTGATTGTCCACCCACACTGTGTTTTTGGCCAAGAGTGGAGTGTCATCCATTCAGCCCATCACTGGCATCCAGCAGTGCAGTGAATTTCTTCCCAGTTCTTTAATCTATTCTAAAGGATAAAACCACTCTTACAAGGAGCCAATTCAGCTGAAATAATGATTACTGCATGACACAGTTTAGCATTTAATAGACATAACACCATCTGTTCTAGCTTTAAACAATAAAATCTGAGACAACGGAACCAGAAGCTGCAATCATTAAAAAAAAAAAAGCCAGCCAGAGGCAGAGAAAGGAGGCAAGTGAATACATGCAGTACATGCGTAGAAAATGATTGCAGGGGAAACTTTCTCAAGGTACTCTGCAAGAGAGAGCTTATTGCTACCTTCTGTATTCTGCACAGCATGTATCTGTATTTTTTCTTATGTTTTAGAAGCAAACCAGTGGGGGACAGAAAGGAATAGAGCTCTACCCTGAAACAGTGAATCCCCATCAGTGACGATTTCTTCGCAGCAAACAGGGTTTTACGGACAGGCCTTTTTCTTATACTGGAGATATGATTAGATTAAATGCAGTGGGGAAGACAACACTTTTCTCTCTGGGCTGCAGACAGGTCTGAGTTGGACCTAAGGTTTATTTCCTGCTAAATCCAGGGTCTGTATTTCCCACAAGGCATGTCTTTGCCAGCAATGCAGCACCAAGGGGCAGCGATTTTCTGGAACCAAGAACAATACATCAAACGGTTGCAAGTTATGGTCACGGTAAAGTCATAGGCAGACTACACTCCTTCTCTGCATCTTTTTCTAGACACCTCTGCCAGTGAGCTAAAGCAACAATTTGACTGTTTTCACCGACTCCTCACCCAGAGTGTCTCTTGTCGAACAGTTATGGCCTGTAGTAGATATTTAGTTGTGTTTGGAAAGGTAAAATTACATTTCACAATATTTTTTCTAAGGAAAATTTTAAAGCTGAATAAAAATCAACCAAATAGGCGATTAATCTTCACAAGTGTGTATCAGAACATGACTGCAGAAAATTCTGTAAGGATATGCAACAGAAGAACAATGACTTTGGATCTGATTTTAAGTTTATGTCATCTTTTTACCTTACTCCAATGACATGTGTCAAAATGAAGAACATAGCTACTGTCAGGAGAATTAAACCCATGCTATAAAAACACAGCTGGAGTCAGGCTCAACGTCTTGATGTCTCACACATTCAGTGTACTACTTAAAAACAAACAAAAAAAATCCTACTGTGAACTGCAAGCTTTGCCAAGGGTTTCAGAGGAATACCATAAGAGTAGCACCAGAAAAGAGGTATCAAGATCCGCTTGTGTCTTTAAGAGGAGCTGTGAACAATATTTGGTGAAATACCTGGGAAGGAAAACCAATGAGCCATCTGAACAACTGCCCCTTGTACGCACTACACCAAGAAATACACTGCAAATAAATAGTTACTATACAGCCCTCAATACAGTACAGAGACTTTGAAATAAAATCTTATTCTCCACTTAAATCAGTCTAACAATACTGAAAGCCCTGCAGCCAAGCCTGTTTGTGCTACTTTAAGAACAGCTGAGTGTCAACCTTGATTTTATTAATAACTCTGTCTAAAACACTAGTGAAATTTCCATTGAAGGTTCTCTCAACTTGGCTCTCAAACATTCGCCTTAAGGATTTTTGTCTTTTCCAAATCCCTCTGCACTTTCTCCTGGCAGTCCTCCCTGCCTCCTTGCTTGAAATCTGTTTTAGTGAAGAGTGTCTTGGGTCACCCCACTTGCCTAGAAGAGGTGATCATAAATCATATCCTATGAATACATCACAGAAATTTGAAGACCAGAAGGGATGAGCAAATACTTGCCCTGTGCTGTCACTAAAATGTGTCTAGTGCAAAGACAGGTGCCCAAATCATATTCTGACAAGATGGGCCAGACATGTATTTTACTTGCATGCCAAACCCTTTCTTCAAGGAGGTTGTAATTTTTTTTCACTATGTCTCTTATCTTGAAGCTTTTTCTAAATTCTCTTTGTTCGCTGTTCTTTGGAAAGCTGAAGGGGAAGCCTCCAGCTGGCGTCAACTCCAGTAAGACCTGCAGTGGGACTCTGTAACTGACAGGATCATGTGGAATCAGCTGAGTAACAAAATGAATTAGGATATGAGGAATATCATGTAAAAAACTTTGCAAGATGAGCTAACATACCATAACCTATATTTAAGGATGACAAATTTTGGAAGAATTAGTATAAAGTTAGAGAAGTAGCTTCTAAAATGGCAAAAGCTCAGCTGGACAGATTTATTTCACTGTTTTAACATAGTTTTCGTAGATAGAATAACCTTTCCCTGTGAAGAGCTTGTCTAAGATGGGTGCCAAGCTGAAACTTGGACAGCACAGTACTGGTTTTGTTTGGACATCTGCTGCTCCTGCTCCTATTTACATGTTTTTGGTGAACATTTGACTTGCTTGCAATAAACATGATTGTTACTCAAGGTCTGGAGCATATGCGTCACATCTGTGGAACTAAGTGGTGAAGAACTTGGAGCATGTTGGGTGCACTTTCAAGAAAGCAATGAAACCAGCTATTTCAATTCTGGATATTGCCAAAAACATTATTTTAGTGAAATAATATGTAGTCTTTTCAGGCCTGCTGCACAAAAGAATAATCAGTGCATATAAAATATTTTCATTTGCTTGTTTCCTTTATGCAGTTGTAACAGGACAGATGGAAGATTTGCACTGATTAGCCAAGATAAAGCCACTGATATGCTCCTGAAGGGACTTGTTATTCTGTCATGTGGAAGAGAAAATATGCCACTGAAGCATGTTTTCTTGCCATGTGTTGTGAAATCATTAATAAATTCTACTCATTAATACTGACTAGATCAAGACAATGAGGTATTTAAATAGTCTTAAAATGCTACACTAGATAAATCTTATTATGGTATTTAAATAATAACATAAATTAAAAAAAGAAATTTCTCCTCTGAGCTGCACCTTGGCTTGGGACAATACTGGCAGACATGTGAGGACCATGAGTGGCAGAGGAAAGATGTCCCACCATGCGAACAGGAATGTCTGCGGAGCCCCGGCCACTGAAGAGCTGCCACTCCACTCCTCGCCACAGAGAATGAGCAGAGTACACCCAACATCCCAGCTCAACAACAGGTGCCAGCAGGTACCAGTATCGGCTCTTCTGTGCCACAGCTGGCGCCTAGCAGGACAAAGGGAAGCATCACTGCTGACAGAAAGGAATGGTGCCTCCCTCAGTAGTGTCCCCCCTACCCAGGCTGCCATGCCTGGCACATGCAATGAGCAGACAAACCTGCTGCCTAGATACTCTTGTCTTAGGCTAGATTGTGAGTAAACATGTGAGGAGTTATCCCATCTGCCTGGGGATATCCACAGAAATTGGCAAGGTTAATAATAACCATTATTTTTTCAAGGGGAGGGACCCTCTGTGGCTCCCTCTCTGCCCCAGTCAGTGAAGGAAGAGGAGCTCCTTTCTAAATTGGGGTCAGTTCCTTCTGTTGACCTTCATGTACAATTTCAAGAGACTGTCAAGGAATGCCCCTCCCATGAGGAGAAAATCACTTTCCACAATCTTTAAAAGAAGAAAAGAAAAACAACCTGTGTACTTGATGAAAAACCTTAATTATTCTTCATAAGGGGTCAAAAAACAATAAATGCAGTATATGTAATGCACATTGAGAGGAGACAAATTATAACAATGCCGAATAAGAAATTAAATGCAATGAACTCAGAAGCTTCACTTAACTCTCTGTGGAGAGCTGGGGTTGTGTACAGAAGAGAACCTTCATGTGCACCAATGAAAAAATATGAAAGCTTCACCCAGTAGTGGGGCTGTTCTTTTATTATCTGTGCTCCTGTGCTGGTTTTGCCTGGGGTAGACTTAATTTTCTTCACAGTGGCTGGTATGAGGCTGTGTTTTGGATTTGTGCTGAACACAGGGTTGGTAACGTAGAGATTGTTTTGTTGTTGCTGAGCAGGGCTTACACAGAGCCAAGGCCTGTTCTGCTTTTCCATACTGCCACACTGGCAGGGAAACTGGGGGAGCATGAGAGGCTGGGAGGAGACACAGCCAGGACAGGTGACCCAAACTGACCAAAGGGACATTCCAGACCATACGGCATCATGCTCAGTGTATAAATTGGGGGGAAGAAGGAGGAAGGGGGGGAGGTTTCGGAGTGATTACATTTGTCTTCCCAAGTCACTGCTGTGTATGATGGGGCCCTGCTCTCCTGGAGATGGCTGAACACCTGCCTGCTCAGGGGGAGCAGTGAATTAATCCCTTGTTTTGCTTTGTTTGCATGGACAGCTTTTGCTTTCTCTATTAAACTGCTTTGATCTCAGCCCATGAGTTTTCTGGGTTTTACTCTCCCGATTCTTTCCCCAATCCTGCTGGTGGGGGAGTGAGCGAGTGGCTGCATGGGGCTTGGCTGCTGGCTGGGGTTAAACCATGACACCTACTAAAATAAAGCTGCCCTACCACATATAAAGCAAGCATATCTGTTTGGTTATTTGTGATCAGGCTCATTCAGCTGTCCATGCTTCCAGGAAATCTCTGGCTCAGTCTGTTGGTTCTGTATTGTCCTTATTGTATTTTGCTGTGACCCTAGTTTGGCTCTCTAATGTCAAGGTAAAACCAATGTCCGTACTTCCGTCATGAAAACTGATAAATACTTTTCTCGAAGTATTTTACTTCGAAGTATTTACACGAAGAAGTGTAACTGTATTTGAACTTTGCTGCTGCATAAAAGGGCTAGAGGCTGGTCTGTAATACACTGACTCGCCCTCTGAAGAACCCTCTTTTACTGCCATGACTCTACCAAAGACCAGAAATGGAAACAAAGGCAAGTTCAGACAGATAAATCAATGCTGTAGGTAGATAAACTCAGAGGATACAAACTCTATCCATAATGTCCTGCAACTGCCTTCCAGTATCTGTCACACGCTGAAGTAAACTGAGTCACCTGCTCATGACTCACTTAGTCATTGGAGGGGTGGGTAAACTAATTCCTGATATGCAGAGGTTCTTTCTGACTAGTACATAAAATACGTAAAATTTCAGTGTCGTTTCAAAAATGTATGCATCATCAACTAGAAAAGTTTGTCATTAAGAATGCATCTACTTTTTCTAAGCTATTCCTCAGTAAAGGTTAAATAGCTAAAAAACCCCCACAGATACAGAAGTCTTCCAGAAGCAGTGCTAGATTCTGCCAAGTAAAGTGGTGTCAGTAGCTGGAATTTCAGAGCATAAATTTGTCAAGTGGGAATAAAACTGAGAACTCAGGGCTCAGAGATTCAATAAAGCATTGTATCTGCAGGCAAAAATAAGAAGTGGAGAACTCTGTACAGAACAGTAAGAGGACCTGGAAAGCAGGAGGGAAGATAATTTAAAACTAATAACTTCGTGATGAATAGCCTGATCAAAAAGTGCAAAGCAGATAAAGACTGGCTCTCCAAGACTAGCTTGGAGATATGTCAAAAAGTGGTGCTTGAACAACCTCCAAAATGCTTTTATGGTCTCATAAGGCATGGCATCAGGAGAAACAAACAAACCAAAATTAAATCTGTAAACATGGAAAAATACTCCAGGAACCTGGGAGGAAATATTTGGCAATCTTTGAGGAAAAGCAAGAAGTGCAAAGCAGGAGTGATAGGACTTTACAGCAAAGCACAACTGATAGCTGGTAAGAGGTTTCCTTGATCACAGAATCACAGAATCATTAAGGCTGGAAAAGACCTTCAAGATCACGGAGTCCAACCTTAGATCACCATCTTGTCAACTGGACCACAGCATTAAGTGCCATATCCACGTGTTTCTTGAACACCTTCATGGACAGTGGTGGTGTTCCACCACCTCCTTGGACAGTCTGTTCCAATGCCTGGCCACTCTTTCAGTGAAGAAATTCCTCCTGATGTCCAACCTGAACCTGCCCCGGCACAGCTTGAGGCTATGTCCTCTTGTCCTGTCTCTGGCTGCCTGGGAGAAGAGCCTGACCTCCATCTGGCTACAATCTCCTTTTAGGTGGTTTTAGAGAGTGATAAGGTCACTCCTGAGCCTCCTTTTCTCCAGGCTAAGCAACCCCAGCTCCCTCAGTTTCTCCTCATGTGACTTATTCTCCAGAGCCTTCACCAGCTCCGTTGCCCTCTCTGGACATGCTCCAGCACCTCAATGCCTTTTTTGCTGTGAGGGGCCCAGAACTGGACACAGCACCTGAGGTGCGGCCTCACCAGTACAGGGGGACAATCCCTGCCCTGGTCCTGCTGGCCACACTGTTGCTGATACAGGCCAGGATGCCATTGCCCTTCTTGGCCACCTGGGCACACCCTGGCTCATGTTCAGCAGCTGTTGACCAGCTGGTCCTTTTCCACCGTTCAGCTTTCCAGCCAATCTTCCCCCAGCCCGTAGTGTTACCTGGGGTTGTTGTGACCCAAGAGCAGGACCTGGCACTTGCCCTTCGTGGGCCTCATGCAATTTGCCTTAGCCCATTGATCCAGATAATGGAAGGTAATATACGTCTGCACTTGTGTTAAGGAGAGACTGAAACACTTCCTCCCTTGGTAAATGACTTTGTAAGACAGACAACACAAACATCCAACGTTTTGCCGCCTCTTAGTGACTCTGCTGGAAGGAGAGAAAAAGCAATAAAATTTGATGCCAGAGAATAGTTTGCCATGAACCTTTCAGAGGACAGAAAAGCCTGGAAAGACATGGGAACGTATCTTTTTGTACAAGCAATCCCTGCTAAGAGAGCATGGACAAGGAGTTCCCGTGCAGGGGCACAGACACGGGAGGGAAGCTGCTGGGGAATGGTGACTTGAAACAGCTTTTACTTCTCCAATAGTCACATGTGGAATGGGGGCACTGCAGCAAGTTGAGAGCAAATACTGCTGCCAACAGCTCTGCCAGAAGAGAGGAGTGCATGATCTCAAGTTAAATACAGCCATGTTCTTCCATTCCTTGGGAAGGGGATGGGGGGGAACATCAGAGCAATGGAAGAGATGAAGCTGCCTGTTGCTACCCTACACAAGTGTTCACACAATTTCACCTCACAGGAGTCTGTGCCCACTCTCTCAGAGTGCTGGATTCCCATCCGTGTTGCCTGACAGCACTCCACACAGGAGCTGCTCTCCAGGAGGCAGAATAACAGCTGCTTAAATTGTCAGCGTTTCACCGAACTTGTAAGGCAGCAGGCAGGAGTGCGAGGGGAGCTGGCATCTCCGGCAGAGGATTTACCGGTTGCTGGGACACGGCTCGGCAGGGAGCACACGCACCTTGCCGAGGAAGCGGCAGGGGCAGGAAGGACACGTGTGCAGGCACCAGGCTCTCCTTTGCCAGAGCTATGCAGCAAAACCATTGTGGGTGCTACAGAGGGGCACATCTGGCAAACATCAAACACGGACCTGAAATACTCTGGAACTAGGATTTAAGGTTATTTGATCATCTTTTCCAGTAGAAACTTTCTGCTTTTGTATGAGTATAAAAATACTCCTAAGAGAAATTGCAACCCAGAGGCATCAATTTTGATCTGAATTGCTCAGTGTTGAAGTGAGCCCAGATTTTGTGTTCATTATAAAATTCTCGTATTTTCTTTTTTTTTCTACGTGAGTTCTGTGCAGAAAATTTCATCCTCTGAAGACAGGCAAATAGGACACAGAATAGAATACCAGAAGTAATTAATGGTTTTGCATGCCTCCAATTTTCAGGTACCATAGTCTGAAAAACCTTAAAAGGTAAATGAATGATTTTAAGAAACAGTTTTTAGTATGTCCTTTCTAGAAATCAGATTTCTTCACAAGTTTTAAAAATAAGAATCAAAAAATCATTCAAAGGTCTTTAAATTCTCATTTTTAATGTCATCTCTGTGAAGAAAGGTCTCAGTTAGCAAGTCTCTGAAACCGCAGCTTCAGTCAAAGCAAACTCCAGAGCAAAAGTTAAATTTTTATTCACATTTCTGAATATTCAGTTACACTGATGTCACAAAAACTCAGTCCTGCAGACAAAAGGACTAGATCCAGGGCTGTAACCCTGGTTACATGCAGGCTCTCACAGATACGTAGATGTGGTTGAACTGATGACAAACTCTACCTACAGAGGTGGAACTGAGGATGTTCTGAGACAAACCCACAGATTTTAGGGACCAACGGGTACCAAAATGGTGAAGTTTTAGTTTGAAGACTGCATGCATCTTTGAGCAACTACTGTCACTATGTTGAAAACAAAGATTAGACCTGCAGTAGTGGAATAGCAGACTTCAAGCAATTACAAGAGATTTCTGATCTGGAGTAGTTCTAAAAAGCATTCAAACAGGGATGTAATGCAAGCCGCCTTTGTGCAAAATTTTATTTCAAGGGAACACGATGATTTTGCTTTATAGCATCCTGCAGTCATACACCTTCTCAAGCCAAGGGGCACTGGCTTTGTTTTCAGGAGGCTCCAGAGGGAAAAAATGAGGGGAAAAAAAGCTTTTAAGCCTTCCATTTCACGTTTTCCAGCCTCCTTTATGCATTACATTTCACTTTGACACAGCATCACAGATGACAAGGGGCTGGCTCTGGCTCTTGCTGCATGCCCAGTGCTCTGCACAGTGATGACAGTAAATACCCTGGGCTAACCCTCCCTTCCTCCAGCAGCCCAAAGCTCTGAGATCAAGAGGGAATCTGTTTCCCAAAAGGCAGTGAGAAATGCTCTTCAATAAGTATGCTTCCCCTGAAGCAGATCCATCTCTGTCAGCATCATAAGGCATTTCAAATGCAATGGGTACCAAGGTTGCTGTCAAGAGTAACCCAAAAATGGTTCTGCCTGAACCAAAATGAGAATGAGAAATGGGGCAGGAGCCAATCTCCAGACATGGCCAACATGCCCCATCCAAATCCCAAGTGATCTGGGCTCGACAGCCCTGGAGGGCCAGAGTCGAACTGGCAGTTTATCTGTCAGTTTAGGAGCTTAGGATCAGTTTAATTTGACTCGAGCCGTTCACACATGGGCGTGTCCCCACGGCCAGAGGGCCAGGAATTGTACAAGTGTTAATGTCACTGAAAGAAGCACAGAGGATTTTTTGTGAGTTCTCAGCAATCCCCCACCCCAATAACAGTCCTGTGAGTAGGACTTTTTATCTCTGATCATGGAAACACTTTGAAAATGCAGCCAGCATATCAGAATTTTCAAATCAGGTGTGAAAATAACAGCCTCTTTTCTCTACAGGCCTGTGAATCTAGGCTAGGTATATGCAAGGTAAGAGATTCAATTACAATACAGGATTAAATAAACACATGAAGTTAAATGTTCCAAGACAAAACGACAGTGAATGAAAATAGAATCACATCAGCAAATTGCCCTAATCTGACAAATTCAACAAGTCATCTAGGCTTCAGTTAATGCTATTGCCTCTCCAAAATTAGCATAATGATATTTCACAACTCCAGAAGCCTCGAGTTAGTTTAACCACCGTTGTTACTGAGCTCCAGGAGCCTTGCCAAGAAGCTGTGACCTTTTGTTTACTCATCACTATTGACATGATTGATGTCATCACTGAATTGGTCTCATTTCCTGTCCTCAACATGAGACGTTTGGCTCTGTACTGTACCCTCTGACACCTGGCATGGAAAACAACCAGCTACACGCAGTGCTTTACGATAATTTCGGCTGACATAATTGCCAGGTAGTTAGAGTGACACCTCCTGCCAAGGAACCGGAGTGTCTGTGAAGATCAAGCCTCGCTGTCAGGCTGGGCATGACAGTGAAGACTCTGCTTTGTGCACGCTTCCCCTTGGAGGTGGGTGTCTGAATGCGAGAGCTGACAGACAGCAGAAGACAGAGGGACTGAACCAACGAGCTGATGCTCTTTTACAGTTGGGTTTGGCACCTAATGAAGGGGTTATGAAAAAGCCACTCGCAGGAAATAGTCTGGGATGGAGAAATCCTGAGCTCTTTCTCTTAGAAGAATCAAAGAGAGAAATGGGAGTCTCTTACAAAGGCACACGTGGAAAAGTAAGGAGATCTTCTGGAAATGCAGGTCTGCTGGACTGAAAAGCTTGGAGCCTTTGGAATGCTAAAGGCTTGATATTTCCATATATCCAAGGGAAAAAGAAGTGCTTTTTGAAGTTTCCACATGAAGCCAGGGAAGAAGCCTGTGGGAGAGCATTCCCAGAGGGAAGGAGAACAGATCATTTGGCCTGCTAAAAGGAACAGATCATTTGGCCTGCTAAAAGCAAGGATGGGATAGGATGGGATTTAGAGGCTGAAAACATTAAGGAATATCTAGATTCCATCTAAAATCTAAGTTGAGATGCTTTTGCCCTTTTCCAGACAATCATGTTAGAGAGGCAAAGGCAGCACAGTGACCTCCATCACTGGGGTTTGTGTAGCACTAGGTGAAAGAAGAGAAAACAGTTTGTTGGTTTTTTTTAAGAAAGAGATGAACAGAACTTTGAGAGCATCCTTGAGATATAACAGTCTGGTCTCACCAGCAAGAGTTCAGAAGAAAGCAGGGAAGAAAAGAGTCATTAAAGATGTAAAAGGGGATAACATTTAGCATATCTTTAGTAATTCCAGTTATGTTGGACAGATTTTTGTCTTGCTTTGATGGAAAAAACTTATTTTCTGGATGAAGGAAAATGTGGTAAATTGCATTCATTGGAACTTTATTAAACCACTATGGAGTATTATGGCATAAACCGAGAATTATTACAGGAAATTTCAAGTGATTAAAGTGGCTGCAACCAGCTGGGCTGAAGAAAGGTTTCATCAGGCCAGAGGAAGATTATAAGCAGAATTCATTACTGATCAATCTTTTCAATTTTTTTCTATTCATATTCATTAGTGTTTTCATTGCTTACATTGTGCAGTCAGCACATTTCTTGCCAAGATTTCAAAGTGAGAACTCACAGTTAGTAAAGATGACAATATCAAAACTGTCTAAGAAAAACTAGAGAACCCTGAAGGGAGGAACAATGGAAATTTAATTATAAAAAGTACTAGATTGTGCACTTAAATGCCATAGTGAATCAGATAGTTCTCAGTTGGATGCCAAGAAGAGTGGGGAAGAGGGAGCTGGTTTACAATTACCATCTAAGGGCTTGGTTTGTTCTATTCTAGTTGTGGGACAGGACTGAGTGGACAAACAGCTGCCCTCTGTAAAGAGGGCTCGGCAGCACAGAGCTGTCCTTGGTAGAACAACACATGAGTATGAACTGGCCAGGAATAAATGTAACTTGGGGACTAGTGCACTCTGGTGTTAAAGCAGCGTCCAAAATAAATAAGATAAGCCAAATTATTTGGACTACCATATTTTCAAATTTACAGCCTTTATACGATCTACAAATATTCTATAAATCAGCAACTGTGGGGGCTGCAACCATGCACAGCTCCTTGGAGAAGAAGTGCACTGTAGTCATCTCCAGCCTCTGATTTCCCCTTTGAGTTGTTGGAGTTTTCCTCTGGAATTACTGTATCTTTGCACATATAATCCAAACTGCTTGAAAAATACTACTACTCTAAAGTGGATCTGGATTCATCGATAGTGTGAATTATTCAATGTGGTAGTTTGCAATGGTAAAGGCTCAGGCCTGTGGCTGTAGAGACCTGCTTTACATGAGAAGTCAGTCTGCAAGCGGCTGTCCGCACATCTCTAGGTCAGGAAATGAAAGGAAAGACATAGGAATGGCTGTACAGTGTGGGACCAAAGGTGACCCAGCTCCTCCCAGAGAGTGTTTTCTGTAACAAGTGCCCAAGGCAGAGTGCAGAAATAGGGCAAGTCCATGGAAATGCTTCACTGCATGCTCTCCTGGGAAGCAGGGACTGAGACAGTCTATAAAGGTGATAAGACATGAAAGATTATCACTTTATAGAAAGTGATAATATCCTGCCCTCACTGGAGTCACTGCCTTGTCTATCAACTAAGCTGAAAAAATGCCATTGAGCTCAGTCTATGTGTCAGAGAAGACCAAATACTTTTCTGATTTATAGTCACAGGATGCTGCACTGTGACTTCCCACATAATTTATTTCTCCTGTCCCCCAGGCTTTTTCTCACAGATGCTGTTAGTAGAAATTAGGGAAACTCCTACCCTAAAACTGTGCTATTACGTGGTATATAGTCACTTTAATTTCTCTATATTATTTCTGTAAGAAAAATATGAATAAGTGAAAACAAGTTGACCTCCTTGATTGGATGCTATCAGCTTTGCCTGACCCCTGGTTTTGTTTAACATGCAAAGGTATTTTAGATTTCAGACAGTCCTAAATACGTAATTGTTTTGGGTTTGAGTAGCAAGGCTTTGGTAGTGGGAGATTTCTGAATGGTTTCTGTGAGAAGCCGCTGGAAGTTTCTCCATGTCCAGTAGAGCCAGTGCCAGATGTCTGCAAGATGGACATGCCATTGCCCTTATCTCAACCCACAAGACTTTCGTTACATTTTCTCTCCCCTGGCCAGTTGAGGAGGGGAGCAATAGAGCAGATTTGATGTGCACCTGGCATCCAGCCAGAGTCAACCCACCACAAATGCAAATTCACGTATTCCCGCATTAAGATCCCATGCAGATATGAAGCAATGAGCCCTCAGCACCCTGAGCACATTTCTGTTTCCCACTGTAAGACTGCAGTGGACCAAACTACTGCAGACCATTCTGAAAGCATATAATTCCATTTCCATAGCGATAAATGCAAATCTGAAGCATATATCCAACGCTATTATTATACCAGGTATTGATATTGTATGTTGGTGCTGTTCTATAATAAAGGGAATTATTTGAACTGCTGACTTCCCAGGCCAACACACCCCCACTTTCCTTGACTGTCCTGCCTGCTTCTCTTGCTATCATTGCTCCATTCCCTGAAGAAATTTAGATGGCAATTTCTCTAATTCACAGCAATGTACTGGCAAGCTCGGTAACAATTCCTGTCAGTAGTAAGGATAGAAATCATATTGATTTAGACACAGATTTTGGATTTATAACACAGCTTTCCAGTGTGCAGGCAGCAGAAATGCAGTGTGTGAGAGGAAAATCAAAGCTGATGGCCCCCAGGAATGATGCCTGCTCCAGCAACTGGCTCTTTGCCAACCATCAAGACAAAGGAGAGGGGAGATCTTCAGTAGAATAAAGTATAAGGGAAACTGCAAAAGTGTATTAGAGCGAGCCAGGCCCATATTCATCATGTACACGGTAAACAGGCTCAATAACAGGAATTTCTATGAATTTCAAGTAGGTGCAAAGGTTCATCAGTGAATGACTGGAGTAACAGAGTTCATCCATCAAAGCCTCAATTACACCCAGTTATTCGGGAGGGGGTATGGTTTAAATACAGACCAAAGCTGGCTTCACGTCAGCTTTATGCCTTCTGTGTCAGAGGGTTTGTTTTTCTGGCAAACTTGACAGCTTCTGCAACAGCAAAAAAGATGCTCTCCAAAAGGTTTGGATGGGAGGACGTCAATGAGGCTCTTCTGTGGCCTGAGCCAAGGTCAGCACATCAGGAAGACCTGGGGAGGCTCTGAGGAAGCTGGAAACAAGCATATGTCCATAAAGAAAAAACAAAAAAGGAAAACTACTTTTGCTGGAAAAGTAGATAAATAAATCTGAAAAGGAATATTCCTGGATCTGCTTTTAAAATCGGGGGGAGAGAGGAATTTTTAAATCTCTCTATCCTGTCCCTTCTTGTTTTGCCACACAGGGAGACATCTCTGCCTGTGATGTTGAGGGATCCCTGTACTCTGGAGGGGAATAAGTACAAGAAAACAGCTTGGTACACAATGACCCCACAGCCTGGTACACAGCCAGTTGTGAGACAGGATCATACCGAGTCTGCTCTAATCTCTTCAGTGTGGTATTTATCCTTGTTCTGTTCCCCAGAAAGAGAGCGCCCAGATCTCCTGTCTCCAGGAGATCCTGAGTCCAGGTAGACATAGGGAACTGGAAGAAGGTGGAGATCTGCACTTAAAGAGCTCCATCTTCTTCCAGACTGGTGGTGGTGTCTCTTCTGAAATAACAATAATTATTGTGACTCATGATTTTCATGGCTGGTGCATCCTAATTATGGATGCCTGTTCGTTTTGTGTGCTCATTACACCGAATTACATCTTAGATGGAAAGTTACCATTTTATTCTCAAAAAAAAAAGAAAAGAAAAGAAAAAAAGGTTTTGAAAAATAAATTAGTCTCCCACACGTTTGAAACTCCTCAATGGTCTCTTTCTGGAAATTTAAGTAGGTGTTGAAAAACAGTCTAAATCACTAAGAGCAACAAGAGATATTTCAGCTGGCAGCCCTGCTAGACAAAGGTAAATAATGAATGTGGACTCCTGACTATGAAACCAGATGTTGGAGAGGGCAGGAGTTCTGCCCCTCCCAGAAAGAAAATGGAGGCAGGATACAACATTTCCCTTCAGTGAAACTCGAAGGATGAATCAATGGAAATATTAATTTTCCTTATGAAATAATCCCATTAATAAACCTAGTGAGCTAAAAAAACCCAAAAATAAGACTGCCCCATAAAAGGACTTCTGCTTCTAGTCACTCATCTGAAAAGAACAGATTTCTAGAGTTGTTTTCCCAACCCAAAATAAGAGAGATAATTCTAAAGATTCTCCTGACACAGATTTGCACCAGCTCAGGTATTGTTTGCTCATGCCATGTTGAAGCTTATCTCACAGAGTTCCACCAGCCTTCAGCAGGCTGTGCAGCAGATGAGGACCCAACTTTCTCTGAGTCACATGAACTACTTAAAACTATAAATAAAAAAGCCAGCTTGAAGTTAAACTCCAATTTGCCAGTTTGTGAACCTAGTGAATTCCCCCCAACCCTGTCAAATAAATGGAGAGCAGTGTATGTGATACTATACTCAACACCTCTATTACCTGCTCAGTCCAAGGCCATTTTTACGACCTTAATGCTTTGAATATAACAAATGTCAAGTATTCAAAGCTGACCGAGCTTAACAAATTTCACAAGTTGGAAACTAATTCCCGATAGATTCACTGCCAGCATCCTACAATTGTAGATGCCATGCGAACTGTCAGACCAGTCTGCAGTAAACTTGGAGAGTAAAACTGGGACCATTATGCACCAAGACACTGAGCAGCAGCTCATATCACGTGTGCATGCATGCCCAGGGCATGCCCTTGGGAAAACCACCAACTGGAAAACGTGTGACGGTGTGCCTGTGGTCTCCGTATCTCAGCACCTACGTCTGCACTGGTGCAATGATCAGATCGTGTCTGCTGGCTCTAGTGGGACTCCAGGCCTTGACATCTGCCTTCCTCAAACTCCCTGTGGACAAAATAATGTATAAACAATAAAATCTCTTTGAAAAAAACAAAAAATGTTGAGAGTGTAAATGCCCCCTGTGTGCGGTATAGCAATCTGACAAAATAAAAAAAACCCAACCAGTATAAACAAAATTATTATGATTGGAAGGGAAATAAACCACTTTTTTTCTGAGTATTTTGATGTTTATTCTCAGGTTGTTGATATATTTTGTAAACTGCAGAGATTAAATAGATCCCTGGGGCTCCCAGGTGTGAAAGATCAGCACTACTGAAAGTAGCTGAGGGAGGGAATGTTCACGAACTATATCCTGTCATCATTAAATCATTTTGCTGAATACATCAAAATGCTAAACACAAATATTTACATATAAATCAATTCATCTATCTGTTCACGTTACTAGCACAAATACACAAAACCTATGCAGAAATTAAATTGGTCCCTCCAAGGCTTTCCCCCCCACCCAAAAAAAATAATCAAAAAGGAAATTCACGATGAGGAAAAGCTAACTCATAACCTGGGATGTTACTGAGCTGTCACACCAGCAGCTTGAGTTTGTAAACAAGCAAACCCAGCAGTTCAGAGCAGCGTGAATCTCCTCTGCTCATCTCAGTGGGGCATTAGCATCACTCCCAGCAATGAGCCTCTAACGCATTAACACTGAGAATTATTTCACTGCTGACCAAAGTGTGCCACCGGTGGGAGCAAAAACAGAAACCTGCATGACGTACTTGGAGCAATACCCCTATTTGGCACCATGGTCATGGAGAAGTGCCAGCTCCCTCTCTGAGATATAAGGGAGCCACATCCACAGCTCTGGGTAGCTGTGCCAGGGAAGAGCCTGGCTCACCTGTTCCCAAACAGAATTTCCTTTCTCCGTAGGGAGGGATTCAGAACTACAGGCAATTACCGTGACCATCTGGTTCAAACTCAGCAGCCTCTACAATCCTCATGTTGTGGTCTGTCTGCAAAGTCTTTACTAGTGCCAGCAATCTTGATCAGTACTGTAACCTTGCTGGTATTTTGGTTACCATTCCCAGGAGAACAGGCTTTGCTCCTCTCAAATAAAGGCAAGGGTTACAGAATTAGGCCTTCAGCATGGCAGGATAAAGCCTCCATCTGTTTAAATTAAGGTATGGCATTAATTTATCACCTCACAGGGCCCACGATGGGCAAGAAACAGCAGAGAGTGCCCACAGAGATTTTGTTTTCTTGCAGAATCCATCATGTCTGCTCTCATAAAACCTACATGACAAAAGGGGACCAAACTCCAAACACACAGTGGAGATTTTAGGCAATTATTGATTTTGTTATTCAAGTAGAAAGAGCAGTTCCCATGGCAACGAGCCCATCACTCCCTACCTATGGCATCGCTTGCTCTCATAACACGAGCTCTTTATTTAAAGAAATATGTATGTTCACACAGCTGCCCCTCGGAGACTGATTTCCTTTCATTTCACCCTGGCATAAGTGATGAACCACTCTTTGTCTGCCTGCTTGAAACCGCACTGCAAGCTTTTCCCACATTCCACAGTTTCCACGGGAAGAGCAGTGGTTGCAGCCTGGGGGTGGCCACCTGCCTGCCCCAAGGGGTGACCTCCCAGCCGTGCTGGGGCTGATGCTGCTCCAAAGCACCTCCAGGTGAGCTGTGCCAGGGAGCAGCCCCTTGTGCTGCTGACTGGGTGCCCAGTGAAACCCTGCTCCTTTTGTGTCAACACTGCACAAGGACAGAGGTGTCCCCCAGTTTTCTTAGTTGTGTCATGGTGAGCCTGGCATTGGTGGGAAGAAAATTTACCTTCACAGCATTTCTTCAACAAAATAAACCAAGTAAATAAGTTAATTAATTAATTAATTAAAAGTGATATCACATCACCACAGAAAATTACGGCAGTTCTGATTAGGAAAAGTCAAGCGCTTTTGATGTTTTCATCGTTTAAAATAATGCAGCAGCAGGACGGGCTGGCTCCTTGGGAGGTGCAAATCAGCACAGCTACCTGCAGTTTTAGTGGCAGCCAGGTTGCACAGGCTGATGAGCAGGCTCCACATCACAGAAAGAGAAACACTGCTGAGAAAAAGGAGAGACAGCAGGTCGTCTTGGGGTGGGTGGCAGGGCAACACTTGGGGAAATCAGGTCACATCACAACCCCTGGCTCACAGTAGGGCTTTATGTTCATCGCGTGGCCCTCTCCATGCTGGGAAATGGGAGGAAAAGGTCCCACATGCACCTGTGAGCAGCACCACGGCTGGGTGGCAGCCCCATGTAGCCACCAGGGAAAGCATTCAGGCTTGAACAAGAAATGTCAGAAGCGGTAGTGGCACTGGTTTCACCTGGAAAGTTAAAAGCAAAAGCTAATTTGGATGCAAGACCTGCTTTCTAAAAATTAGCCATTGAAAGAGAGGAAGTGGGGATCAGCACGACAGGGCTGAGAAAACGTGTGGCTGGGATGCAGAGGCAGCTCACTTTGCTTCTGATCTCACACAGGAGGAAAATGCACAGACAGACACAGAAACCAGCCACTCGTGAGCAGGATCTTTCAGATGAAGTTCGGTCTCCTGGCAAAAGTTTATGAAACATAAGCTGTTCCCAAACTCTTTTCTCGCACAGCTCCAGGTCCCTTAACCATAACCTTGTGCATCCTGGCTGGGGCTACCGGTGCCTGTGTGAGCAGGATGCTGGCCCTGGAGGCATTTCCAGGTTGTGGTACCTAAGGGATTTGCAGCAAGATGCCTTGGTGGCTTTGCAGATGAAAAAGAAGCACGGTGTGCACAAGCCCAGCCACTCAGCTGAGCTACAGACAGTGGGGTGGCATTGCAAGAGGTGCCAGGAGCCTGGACAGGGGGACCTCAAACCAGGCACAGAGGAAGGAGGTGAAGACACCTCTTTTGGAAGATGATAGAGGAAATTGTGGAGAGAATTAAAGTGAGGGAGATCAGACAAGCCTTGGCTTGGAAGAAGCAAAGGTGTTAGAGCTCGAAAAACAGTGGCTAGACTGAGGAGAAGAATAAATACTGAAAGCAACATCTGAAGGAAACAGATCAATTGGAATAGCTGGAAGTGAAAAGATATGAGAACATCAGACATACTATAGTGCAGAGCCTCGAGAGATGCAACAAAGATTGATTCTCATCAATTAATGGATTTAAAAAAAAATTTAAAAAGAAAAGGTCCCCGAGAGATGCTGGATACAGGAAAAGATGATGTGAGGAATTTTCTGGCTTTTTTGCTTTCCTGTGCTCGCGCCCAGGTCTGTAAAATTCCACTCAATACAAGGGAACGTCCATTTCACAGATACAACTGGTTCAAGAGCATTAGCAAGCGTGAAGTAAACCAAGAGGTGAGAGAGGGTAGGACTTGTACTTTATCAGCCCAATAATTCAGCAAACAAAGACAAAACTGCTTTTCCACTACTAATTTGCATTTTAGTCAGTTAATATAGCTGAACATACAGTCCTAAGACATGATAGAATGATTAAAAATAGGACAGGAAAGAAAGTCACTGATGTCTTACATCATGCACTGCTTATCTAATGCCACTGATTTCTAGCAAAATGGCTTGTTTACCCTCAAGGCATAGAAGCTTGAGGTTCTTGCTATTTTGCTTCCTTTCCTCTTTCCAATTTTCCACTGATTTTCATGGTGTTGAAGGCACTGTATCACGTCTAAGGATCAGCCTATAGAGAGGCATTAAAGAGGGATGAGAGAATTATTTCTTTTTCTACAGCAGGATGCTTTCATAGGAATTATCAAATATTTTTCAGTATTCATTTTTGCACCTGCAGAGAATGGCTAATGAGGAATCTGAAAGAAATTCCCCGGGAATAACTGTGGGCATCAAGGTATTCCATACAGAGCCCCATCGCAGCACAGCCAGCTGTTGCCTGCTGTAATGGAAAGGGAGCTGTGCAAGACAGATATCCATCTACAAGAGAATTGCCATCAATTTGATGCAGCCAATGTATGAATAACAGAAGGCTTCTCCCTGCAAATATGATTGCTGCACTATTCACAGCAGAAAAAGCTGTGGCATGAGATTTTTTTTTTTTACTTCGTTGCTGAACAAGGCTGGGATACAATAGGAAAGATGACCTTGACATCTCATACAAAGACACATAAACAACAATAAGCCTCTTATTGATGTCCATTGCCTTATTCATGCCTTTATAGCAAAGAATTGAGAAAGACTCCTTTACGTAAAAAAGGAGTAAATACATCTGTTTCATGATCACATCCATTAGGATAGAAAGAAGGGGATAAAAAGGATAAAAAGTAGACTTTCCTGATATTTAATCTTAGGAGAATGGATGGCTCTTTTTCTGTCAACATAGAATCATTCCATGAATTAGTCATGATGGTTCAATTATCTTCAAATATGTAAAGCACAGCCTTCCAAGTAGACTAATTTGCGAGCTTGCTTCATGGCCCTCTGCTTCAATTTACCACTTAGTCCTAGGTTAAAGGACAGTTTGCCTTGTTGAGGTGGCATGGAGGACGTGACAGCAGTGTTTGTCTCTTTCCTCCTGTGAGAGCAGGGTGGATTCTTTCATGTGTCATGGGGGCAGAAAACTAGACTGCTTTTTCCATAGCACAAGCTCAAAAAGAACACGATTGTCTCTTGTAGTAAGTCAGATAACGGGAGAGAAAGAAAGATCAGAGAGGATGTGAGCATGGCAGTGGGTTAAAATTTGCAAGTTTTGATCTTCTCCAAAGCTGCTGTGAGTTTAATCTGTTGTTGAACAGCAGCCCCAAGCATCAGTGTCCTGTGGGGATGTTACAATTCATACGGTGGGCAGTTTGGTCACCTAGAGATACCCGCTTAAACCAGGTCATGATGAGCAAAAACACCACAGGGTTTGTGTTCAAAGGTAAACCCATGGCTGAATGCACAGGTGCCTGCAAGGACCAGGGAACTGTGCAGCCATAAAGTGTTCTCGTGCTGTACCTGCCCCAGGCTCTTTCACTGCCCAAAGCCCAGCTCCGGCTGCCACAGAACCTTCCCTGCACTGCTCTTCGTGCAGGGGAGGACTCCCATGCTCCTTGCCATCACAAAGCACCCGACTTGAAGGGTCCAGAAAAGTTGTGAAGAAGGTGGGAAATAATGCACTAATGACAACAGCAAAGGCATGTCTGGGACAGGAGAGAAGGAACCCCCTGAGCTGAAATAAGCTGCAAACTCTTCTATACACACCAATGAAGGAGGCTGTAAAACAGGATGTTTACTGCTTCTGCACACATTTGAAAGATTTTTTATTAATTGGCCAAAGCTCAGAAAATAATAATTTTTGAACCAGCAAATTGTACCTTAAATCTTTCGATGAATGCAGTTCAATCTAGAAACTGTATCCAGAACTTTATCTGCACCTGATTTGGTAAGAATCCTCTTGGACTTACAAAGAAAAACACAAACACACATACATTTACAGGTGAACTCAAACTATCAGGTAAAATTGAAAAGAATATATTCATGACAACAAGATTCGTCCCAAATAAAGACTAAAAGGAAGGAGAAAGTTTTTTTCTACAATGATCGATGGAATAAGGTGGCTTGAAATGTGCTGGATCTTAGCTGTGCAAAGTGTTTAGCTTTTCAGGAAAGTGATACTTGAATTCGGTCAAAAACTTAGGCATTCACTAATAAGTAAAATTAAATTACTTGACCCATGTGACAAGGAAAGCCAGATTCAAGGATTATAATGATTTGCCCAGCTTTTAACTGGACTGACGCCTATCTCACTGATGGTCAGGATTAGGACCTCTGCCAGAATAAATTCTTCAAGGATGGGAGGTCCTCAGCCTCCATCTGCAGTGGGAAGCCTCCTGAATAGGGCTGCAATAGGATTTTTTGGTTGTTTAGCACCTCCCCATTCACAGATATTAATTTACAGTATCGCAATTGTGAAAACCTGTTCCCCCTTAATGATCTGGGAACTACATAAAATCCAGATTTCTACCATTCCCACAGAGATTACTTCTAAAATTCATCCTATTCTAGGTTTATGCAGGTTTCTACAGAAATACTAAATTCTTTTCAGTCCATCCATAAGTCTTCTTTTTGGAGTAGGCAACCAGATACTAACTGATTAATAGATATTAACTATTTCAAGGACAAGCATGTGAAACTGAAGCCAGGTATCTGTACTAGTGAATGCCACAAGAAATGAACTTTTAACCATTGATCAGAAAAGAAGACACCTTCTGATACTTTCCCTAAGGCAGAGGTCAGATTACAAGGAGCAACACAGAAAATCCAAGACTGAAGAGTGGTTTCTGACACAAACTGCAAAAGCAAGGGGATGATGGGGATGGAGACACCTCTCTGGGCTCTTTGGTTCTTACGCTGTGTGTGGAGACATTTGATACTGCACTTCATAATTAAGAAACAGATTGCCAAAAAGGTGCAGCAATACAGCCCAAGACAAATTAACAGATGCGCTCTCCTTTTTCTGAGTCCCTTGGGGCAGGCAACTTTGGATTTAACTGCTGAAAATGCAGTTAACCATAATCTGCTGCCAGATGTTTAAGAATTGAGTGGGATTCTCAGGAAAGGGCTCCCATGGAGGAAGATCAGCACACAGCTTTGCGAGTGGGGTGTGCCAGTCAGCAGGGTAGCAGCCTCCTCCTGGGATACACAAATCGAAGGCGGTGGGGCAGAAAGGTAGAGGCTTCTGCTAACTTCCATCAAGAATGCTGATTAAAAAAAGAAAAAATCCCACATTAGGTAAAAGCATTGCTTCCTTTACATTGCAAAACACAGGGAGACAGCACAGAGTGCCGGTAAGAGGAATGAAAATATCGTCTGCATCTGAAAGTCAGGAGACCAGCCAAAAACATAGTTTGTGTTCGCAGAGTTTCTTTAAATCCACTGGTCTTCCCATAATTTAAATCCGCGGGGATTTTCCTTTCGCAGGGAGCTAATTAAACTATACAGCATGTTTTGTTAGCTAACAAGAAGCTTATATCCTTGATGGGACTACATAAAACCCCAAGAAAGCCAGGCTATCACAAGCAAACGCTGCACACAGAGCACTGGTGTGGCCAGTGCTGTGTAATGCCAAACACACCAGCACTTCTCAAAAGCTTTTCCAGGCTTTCAGAGGCTTTTTTCCCCCTAATTCCCAGTTTCCATCCATTTCCACCTGATGCTGTTTTTTTTATTTTCCACCCAGCTGACCAGTTGCAGGCACAGCCGATATTGCTCCACACATGATGCCACTCCAGGGGTATTTACGCAACAACCAAGAGAATAATTATGGATCTCATCTGCTTAAAGGCAGGTAGAACCAGAGGAGGTGGGTCTGTAGCCACCTACGTTTAGGACAAAGAAAACACAGAGGGACTTCTGTGCTGCCTCCTTCCCTCTGGGAAAATGCCCCAGTCCTGTGCCAGCAGCATCACATGCTCAGCCCCTTGAGCTGGGGGAGCTCCCTGCAGACCACCATTCTTCAGCATCAGGAGCTAAAAATTCGTGCTATGGTTTTCCTTGGCAGTTTTGTCCCTCTGCATGGTCAACGTCGCATTTCAAAATCTGCACTGCTTGCTTTGCTGTTCATGACCTTGGGTGTTTCATCACAAGCAGCCCTGAGCTCAGCATCCAGACAAAGACCAGGATACAGGCAGCGCCTGTGGGAAATCAGTGTATTACAGATGAGCAGCCCGAAATCTTTCTTCTATGTCCCTGCAGCCACGGGGAAGATCCTGCCCCAGTGCCACTCAGCCTGAACTGATGGCAGCAGTGGAGGCCTCACAGAGAAGCTTAGATCAGACTGTACTGTCTGTATGGCTGGGATAAGAAGGATGAAGTGGGATTTTTAAGAAATCTCGCCTTTCCAAGGTGTAGTGATGGACCAAGATACATGGTACAGAAAAACAGCTGGTGGCTGAAAGAAGTCTTGACTTAGCTTAGTTTTGTTTTTCAGGAAATCATGCCTCTCATTTTGACCATTCACTCTAACTAGAGATCAGAGAGCCTGGCCATTAACCATGATACTAATTTTTCAAACATTTTGGGAGGGAAAGAAAGAAAACAAGGATGCAGCAGGAGTCTTTCCAATAATTTCCTCTTTTCTTTCTCTAACCCTCAAGTGCCACATAGAAACTTCTGAGAAAGAGACCTGCCTGCACTAAATGCACTGAACTACGATCAGAGGTTTGCTTTTTCTCTCTTGAGAATAAGGAAGTGCCTCACAGGCCATGTGAGACAGCATGTATTTTGAAATACTGGATACTGTAATTATTTCTATTCCATTTTAAGAATAACACATCAATAGTCAAGCAGCAAATACTCCCTCCACAGTAAACTGAAGGAAGAGCCAGATAGCCTGTTTAAAATTCAACACATCAGCCAGAAAAAGTGCAGCTAGAGAGAAAAGGCTGCCTGCATTTCTGCTAACTGTCTTGAAAGAAGACAGAAGTCAGACACAGGCCACATCAGAGGTGACAGCAATGACCCAGAGTGAATTCTGCCCAGCCAGCTTGCAGAATCCCACATCCTCAGTGCCGTGGCCCAGCCAGCCTGCACCTCGTCCTGTACTACAGTGCAGTTAAGGCAGCAAACTCATCATCGGCTTTCCTTTGTTCTTGGGGAATGAAGGGACTTCCCTGCTTCATATGGTGCTGGGAAGTTAATTTACTGGTACTTTTAAGTGTACAAATACTGCAGTAGTACTACAGTGCTTAGCAAGAGAACTAATACCTCCACTTTACCAGACCGTATCCAAAGCTGATCCTTTCTGTGTTACCCCATTTTTAAATTCAGGCTGGGAAGCTTGACCATAGTTTTCTCTAATGCTACCGAAACGGCCTAGCTGAACTATGGACTTGAACACATGACAGTGATTTATTAATGACATCTCCTAAAAACACTGACTGCACTCAAACCAACATTTACTCTAGCCCTGCTTTGGCCAGCACTTCTAAACTAGAGTTGTCTGGGAAAATGCACAACTAATAAAGGGAGGCAGCATGGGTGTCTTTGGATACAGATCTGGCCAGGTTTCTAACACTGAATAGGAATGGTAACGATCTTCTGCTCTTCAGTACAGCAAGATAATTTATTCTTCCTGAATCTTTAGGCATCATTGAGGTCCTCATCCTTACATATGAATCACAATCTTATCTCCTCATGAATGAAACAGAGATATATATATACACACAGACACATATATATGTATGTATATATTCACAGAGCAAGGAATCTGCAAGAACTCAGAAGAATAACCTTTCTGTTTTGCATTTCTGTGATTCTTGGGAAGAATTTCCAAAGCATTTCACGTCACAGCAAGTTGGTTGTACATGTACCAGAACTCGTGATAAGAGGCTCAGGAAGAAATAAATTCAGATAAAAGGACAATGTGTCCCACCACTATGAAAACCGAAATTTAAAGTGCCCAGAGGTTTCTGGCCAGCTCACAGGATATCCTTGCATCCCTACTACTGTACACGTCCCTGTTAGTGTTCATGCTTCACACTGTGGATTTCTAAGTGCTTTGTGCTCACTGTGGAGTTCACTGCAGCATTCCTTTTGATGGTGTACTTTCCAGTGACTGCTTTCACTCTAGCATAACATTGTTATTGAGAGCAAATTAACAAAACAATACTCCATAACATGCTGATTTCCTCCAAGTAGTACTGAGAAGCCAGTAGGTGCCCCAGCACATCCTTGCCTGTACTCCGGTACAGCAATATGATGCATGGGCTTTTGTAGTAAGGGGATTGTAAATTGTAATCGGTTATTGATGGATTTGTTTGAGATCAAAAAGTGCCATTGACTTCCAGGGGGTGGTTCTTCAATTCATCTTCTATGACCTAGCATATACTGGTCTTTTTCTGCTTCAGTCTTACATATATTAAAACTCTGGCTTGTGTTAGTCAATATAAGAATATATACATATGTCAGGCACCTTTTATTAAAATGTGATGGCTTACAGATTCCTAAAGTCAAGTGTCCTATTTCCTCAAAGCAATCTTCTTTTCATCCTGCCCTGCATCTTTCACAAAACTGACATTCAGAAATAGATTCTTTTCAAAATTTCCTTTTACACATCATCCACAAGAGCTTGTTCTGATTTTGCACAGGATCTCTATTGTGTTTTCAACCTCTGCTACCAACGCCTACAATTTTTGTTCGTGAAATCACTCTGCTAAAACCACGCACAAACAAAAATATCAAAAAGAATAATTTTTCAGAATTCTTTAGAATAGGTGTCTCTGCTTGTGTGCCTCAAAACTGAAAGAAGTAAAAAAAAAAAAATTGATCCAGCAAGTCAAGCTAGTAAGAAACTCAAGGGAGTGAAGAAGAACAGCCTGAACTCCATCCTGACAGCTGCTGCTGGTGATAAACACAGCAAGGAAGTTTGCTATGTGAAGAAAAGGTTGGATTTTATCTGTAGGGACCTGGGAGGGCCCTTCAGACAGACAGACAGGTGCTTTTTAAAGTGCAAATCTATTCAAGCAACTTTGGAGAGGGCTGAAGATTTGAAAACAAATATCTTCCTTTTATCTGGCAAATATCACAGTTTATCTTCCTTTTATCTTGTCTGAAAACTTACTCGTCTGTTAATGATATCCTAATTTTCCTTAAAAAATGCCTTGGCTGTTTGACTTTTGTAGATTGATCACTACACAAATCTACTGCTGTAATCATTCTCTCTCCTCTGCATTTATAGCCTTGCATCCATTAGATTTGCATATATATGTATTCAAAAAGGCACTTGAATCTCTGGGTTTCTTGACAGAGCAATCTAATTTTTATAATTTATATATTTTATTATAATAGCAACATTTCATTCCCAGTAAATTACCAAGTTGTTTTCAGTGAGTGCAGTAACACAACTCAACACAATTTCTCTGAGAAAGCAGCAAGAATCCTCCCTCTAATTCCCAATGTAACAAAACCCACGTGGTGTGAAGAAGTCATACATAAATTCTTGAGACAGCACCAATTTGCAGCATCTGGGGGAGGCAGGGGTCAAAAGTGAAACCCCACTGAAATGGTTTCTGCCATCAATGTGTCAAGTATTAAAGGATCTAGGGTAAATATTTCTCAGATGCATACATCATAGACAATATCATCTTAATTTTAGCAGAATAAATTGGCTCAAATGAAAACATAGAATTAGTTTTTGTTTCATCTAGCTCTGTCTTGGTTGAGGAGGCAGCAGCTTGCCCTCCTGGATCACTGTTTAAGCTACGCAAATCTTCAAATACCTCATCTACCCAAGGACAAGGAGGATTCATTGGCTGTTTCTCATCTCCCCCTGCAATCAACTCACCCAGGATACAGTCAGGAGTTACAACATGCCTGAGGCATTTGCATTTTTAGTTCACTCTACCATAACATCTCCTTTTGGTCAGCACTGTTCTCACGGAAGATGCTGCCCCTCAAAAAGGTGCTGGGAGTCAGTTTGCACTCTCACTCTGGCCTATTCAGCAGGTAAATGTCTTAATAACAGTTTTAGGAATTGCAATTTAATAAAAACAGGAATTTGGTCCTACTTAGAAATCTCTAGCAGGAGGAAGACATGTTCATGAAAGCAAAGGTGAGACGCAAAACCTGCAAGTAAATGTAGGTAAAGCACAAATCTGAGAATTAGAAGACCAAAGCTGAAGACCTTCATTAACCTTCTGGAACTCCTAGTTTAACAATCTTCAGACTCAGTTTCCCTATAGGAAAACAGGAATAAAGCTAGACTTCTTCTGGGGCAAATTTTGCTGATATTTCTCTATAGAAATACAAAATATATAAGCAGCAGTATTCTGGTAACTTGAAATACCACACACTGAAAATCATTTTAGCATAACTTAACAGGAAAAAAATTTGAGTCTTAAGCAAACCTCATAAGGATTCTGAGTTTAGCAGGTCAAAATGAAGGCCTTTCACATCTTTTTCATCTTCATTAAGGCATGAGGTTTAGAGAAAACTCTTCAAATTCCTATAAAGCCAAAGAAAACAAACAGTGTGGTGCTCTGGGGAAACAGGAATAGGTTTCAGGCTGGAAACAGCAGGTGTAATCAGCCTTTCTCTCTGTCACACAGATGGAACCCTAGCGTCCCTTTTGCAAAGAAAAGGAGGGATTAAGAACTCCAGCCCAAAGTAAAGGTTTAGATTATATAATCTAGATTAGCAGCCCCTCCTTCATGCCCTACAGAAGAGTTCCCATTAGCTCACAAGTGCATGATATTTTAAAGTAAGATGGTTCAGGCCGAAAGGACACCTCAGGATGCCTCAAGTTCAACCCCTTGCTCAAAACAGGGTCCAAGAGGAGTTCAGACTAGGTTTCTTAGGACTTTGTCCTTTTGGTCTTGATGGGTACAGTTTGATCTCTCTCTTCAATGGCTAGAGCAAGTTAATACTGATTTTAACAAGAGTCCTGCAGTCATAGCAAGCAACTACAAACCAGAAGGCAGGTTATTAAGCCAAAATCATGACTGTGTAGTGACATTGTAAATGAGCACTTGCTAACAAATTGCCTCAGGAGCAGGTCAATGCAGTTAAAGCAAAAACAAAAAACCAAAATCCATGCTGCACTCCACACACGAGATTAATAGTTTAATCAACGGGGTTTTGTCTTGTTTAAATAACCTATCTTTCAAACCCTCTCATCTGGATCTTCATGACAATGTAGTGCACCTGATCTCAAACTCACTCAAGGGTGACTTAACAAATTCTGTAATAAAAGTCTCTGATCAGAGAAGCACCCAAAAAACTGAGCCAGTGACTATGTACTTGATAAAATTTAAAGCATCAGGTTGAATTTCCCCTTGTTACACTACCACAAGAGCCAAGTTTAGCAGCAGTGGCTCAGCAATAACATTCAGGCTGATCTGCCCAGTGAACATCACGACATTTCTTAGGAGTTTGCCAGAAACTGTTTTCCCAGCCTAAAGCCAGCCTGTTTCAGCTTCCAGAAGATCATGAATTGTCCCAAATGGTAACACAGACCAAGATGATGGGAAAGATTTTCTGCACACACCTGCCTTCAATATTTATTTTAAAACTTCGCAGAAAAACCAGTTTCATTGTGAGACTGGAAGCCTCATCCATACCAGCTCAGTTTTAGTTTTAGCACTCAATTTACCCAACTCAAAACTGGAATCCTCCAGAAGCTGAAGGTAATGTATCCATTTGTGAGCTCAAAAGAATATGAACATGAAGCCATACATGGCCATACAGCAGGAGAGGCATGTAGATATGTTTTACATTATACATTATATTAATTAAAATAGACACTGTGTTAATACTGGCCATGAAGTTTCAGCACATAAACACACACACAAACACATGAT
This sequence comes from Melanocharis versteri, assembly GCA_013397845.1. NCBI lineage: Eukaryota > Metazoa > Chordata > Aves > Passeriformes > Melanocharitidae > Melanocharis > Melanocharis versteri. The sequence continues at coordinate 33,671 of VZTG01005022.1, read as the reverse complement.
CGCAAATATATAGGCACATGTTATTAATAATTGTAAAAAATCAGCCTCTTCTTTCTCCTCTAAACAAAGGGAGCTTTCTCACAAACCATCTAAAGGGAATAAATGCACCAGCAGATACACAGTGACTTTTAATAAACCCCAGATAAAAACAATAGCTTCTCATAAGCCAATTATATCTGCCACACAGTCCAGGCTAGCAAAGGACAGATCTTTATCATCAAATTTTTCTTAGTCACTATTTAATAATACACAGTCATTTTTAATAAAAAGCATGGAAATAATTATCACTTTAAAAGCACGTAATTTGTTGGCAATTTTCTTCCATTGCTACTTATTAGAAATTTAATTTGTTCATGAGACTAAACAACAAATATTTCCACTGAATTTAAGGAATATTTTTCTATGAATGAGAATTTAACAAGATTTTTCTGAAGACATGCTGGCCTGTTGCCTTAAGGTTTGATACTAAAGTGTATTGGTAGTACATTTAAAAATGACATCATAAAAGCAAATTGGAATAATTTTTAGCGACAACCCAGAATTTTTCTTCAACAAGGATTTCAGGTACCTCTAAAGTAGATCTTTCCAGCATCAGTAGAATTACACCAGAAACCAAAGGGGTATAATTTCTGGCCTTGTGTGCCATCAGAGCCTCAGACTGACCAAGTTTCTGTAATCATGCCTAACATAAAGTATTTACATGGCAGGGCTGCAGTCAGGTGAATTACTTGGCTGCTTGAAAACAAATCCCTACACACTTGCATAACCTTACCCCCATCTCTAAATACTTTCCTATTATTATGCTGAATTACTGACCTCAGATCCCAGGCTCAGCCCTCCTGTGCAGACTGGCTGACTTGCTGAGCTCAGCTGTGATCGATCATCAAACCACCCTATGGGGAAATAACAAGTTCATTTTCTTCCAGCCCCTCCCCCGGAAATTTGGGGCTCTTCCTAAAGATATTTGTGATAAATATTTTGAAAACTCTTCAGGTTAATAGTCCTAAGAGATTTTTCTGATCTGCTTTTGTTAACAAAGTGGGAATTCCAACCCCATCTCTATTCTGTTAAGTACAAGGAACAAATTTTTTAAAAAATAGACACAAAGAAAGAAAGCAGATCTTTCAATAGCAAGATGTTTAATAATAGTCCTTAAAAGAAAAAAACTAAAAAAAGAGATAGAACATAAAAAGTCTTCTATTAAGGACTTACACAATATGAAATCAATATTACAAATGGCCTGGCGTGTCAATCATTTAGAATAAATGAAAGTTTAAGCCCTCAAATCTCTCTCACTTTCTTCACTTCTTTTCTGCTTTTTGGGGCTGTAGCTCCAATTCTGCCTGAGAGCAGAGGATAGGAATTTCAGATTTTAATACAAATGAGGCTGACGTGGAAAATCCTTTGTTGGCTTGTTAGCACGCTAGGAAAAAAAAAAAAAAAAGAGAAATACCAGTTTCGGACAGGGCGAGCCCCCATTCGTTTCTCAAGTGCGCTGCCTCTGCCAGCAGAGGCGGTGAAGCAGCCGAAACGCGGGATTTGCTGCGCGAAGGGGCCGCCGCGAGAGGGAGGTGCCACTGCAGCCGGCCGGGCTCGCCCGCCTCCGCGGCGCGGAGCATCCCTCGGCCAGTCATCCCCTGCCACCGGAGCCTGGCAGCCGCCCGCTCCTGTGCCCTGCTCTGCTCCAGCCCGCCTCGCACAGGACGGACGCCGTGCCCCTGGAATGCTCTCCCTTCCCGCGACACCTCATCTCACCGCTCCCTGCCTGCGCAGAACCGACCCCGGGCTGAAACTCGTTTTGGTCGCGCATCACTCCTGAGCTGGGCCGGGTCCCGGCTGGCTGGGAATACACCGGGAGCAGGTTACAGGCGAGAAATCCTGCTTCCACAGGGGCAGAAGAGGGATACAACTCTTGAGAGTAGTATCTGTTCATCACAGTGGCACTGAGGAAAAGGAGGAAGCAGGGTACCATAGTATGATATAAATGTACTAAAAGAATCCCTTAGGATGCCAGATAATTGCAGTCCTCTTCCCCAAACAAACTGGTCCTCTTTTCTCTCAGCTAGCTCTCATGTTATGTGATTTCTGTCCTCCACCATGATGCTGCAATCTATTGTTTTTAAAAACTTACCTGGAAAACCTAATAAAAAAATGTAATCCAAAATGTTTCATTAGTATGGCTTTACATTTCCAACAATGGCACAAAAGCTTGTGGGTTTGGACTTTTTTATCCAGTATAAACCAACCATGTATAGGGTCTTGATGTAATTTAAACAGAAATACTAGTTTTGACTTCCAGTCACCCTGTTACCTCTTCTTTTCTGACACGAGCAGGAACCTTCACAGGGACCATCTGACTCTGAAAGAGCATTAGGAGGAGATCCCTCAAAATCCTGTGCATCTCTGAGCCTATGATCCAGCAGAAGCCCTAGGGCTATTTGGCACAAACCCATGGCTGGTGTGACTTGTCAGATCCTCATGGAAATCACTAAAGCTTTAAGAGTTTGTAGCAGCAGAGGGTCTGGCTCATGCAAAAGAAAGCAGAGCTTCTCTGGGAGCTTTTAGGAAGAGGTTAAAACATGCATGATCCTCCTGCCATGACCGGACTGTCTGGCAGCTTCCCCTCTGGTTTCTAAATAAAAGAAAAAGAAACAAGTTGTTTTTCAGGCAAAGAGATTCTAGAAAAAATGTGAATTTTTTTTTTTTCCTACAGAAATCCTCTCAGACCCAGAACAAAAGAAGGGGAAACCCAACAGCAGCAAACCCTCTGCGTCCAGGGTGGGGGGCTGGACAGGAGTAAAAACAAAAGGCTCAACTCCTCTGGAGGGTGTTCTTCTCCTGATCTTCTCATGCTGTGACCTTCATTTATGCCCTTTCAGGGACCTCCTACAAAGCTGAGGAGACCATGCTGAAATTTTCCTCCAGAATAGCAGGAGTATAAGGTAGAAAAGGAGCCCAGCAAAAATGTTCCTCCAAAAAAAACCTTCTACCTGAGAATCTGTGCAAAACTCATGCTCTCTTCTTCGTTTTGCACATACATTCTCTAAACCACAAGTCTTTTCATATAAATCCTTTACAAAAAATCATTCTCCATTTAAGTCCTGTGTGAGTGTGTTGACTCATTTCATGCTTTAGAGTAGTCCAGAAGTTTGTTGTTTTAATAATTTCTCTTCTTGTCCTTGGAAACTTCACAAGAACTTCATTTTTGGATTTCATTTACTCTGCATAAATGGAGTAATGCGTTGGCAAAGATCTTGTGTTGCCTCCATCCCCTAAAAGGAGCGTGGGAGATGGGTAGAGGTGTCTATATCTGGTTAGAAATCAGAACAGTTTCTCCAATGCCACTTAGTTACTCGTGCAGTGCCAGGTTCAAAGGACCATGATGCACACCATTTTTTGGATGAACGAGACCCTGTTCTCCCCAAAGCCTGTCCCCAAAAATGTCAGCAATGAGGAGAGATGATACAGGAGCAGCACACACCATCTGAGCAGCACCACTGCTAAACACCTTTACGTTGTGTTTGGAGAACACTGACAAGCTCACCTGGATCCAGGCTGACTCCCAGCATGTGCTTAGCCTGACACACGGAGTAGGGGAAGATGGCAGTGAGCTGGCAGGTATTGGCTTGTGTTTTGCACAATAACTGCAGTGCTTCCCACAAGGCTGCTGCAAATAGGGTGCTCTATTCTTGTACAGCTGGGCAATATGAGCACATTTGAAAAAAAAGTAAAAAATCTTTACTGGTTCCTACATGACAAGAATCAGTGGAAGGCTATGGAAGACTGAGGGGCTCTGTCCTACGATTGATCTGACATTCCAAGATATCTCTCTGATCTGGCACACCTCCAGGACCTGCTGGTGCACATCCTCCCTCTGTTTTGGTTTAATTCTTCCTGACAGGGCACCTGAATTAGCAGCTCTGTGGCAGTTCTTCAGCTAAAAGAGGCTGATGGCTAACAGAGCTTGCTGTGTTCCTTCACAGCAAATTCCCAGCTGTGTCTTGAGGTTATGAAATAACAACAGGAAAGTAATAAAAAAGCAATAGTTATGCCTCTGAGGACCTTGTGCTCCCCACCCTGGGTTAGGATCACACAGATAAAACTCATTTCCATGGGCAAAGCACAAGATAACAAGGCACTGACTTGAGCATCCCCAACACCACAAGATTAGTCTTGCACGACTTCTTCCAGTGGGACTTCATCATCCTTACGAGTAACTAATGCCCACCCTGAACAAACAGCATAGAGCATGTATCTGGCACCATTCTACTGCCTTCAGCCACAGTCCAGACCTACTATTTTCTGTGGGAGCCAGAGGGTTATTTTCAAGGTCTGCAAAGAGCAGAGAAATTTCTTTCCCAGATTACGTTAAGATAATGAGACTTTCTTTCCACGTGTTTGCAGTCAGTGCTGCAGGTGAGTCCCTGCTTTCTGAGCATTTCTGTGCTGCTCTGTCAGAGTGCACTCCAGATCCCGGTACCTAAGTGCAGAATAAAACTACAGCGTTGCAGAGACTACATGAGAGCAAGGATGACCTCTGCATAGAGGTATGCTCAGGTTAGCATGTAGCCCCTGCTGGATTTTCATGGCTTTGTAAGAAATTTGGTTTTGCAAAGTTAAACTCAGACATGGTCGAAAGTCAGGTTGGAGCTGAATCCAGTTTTATGAAGCGTGACTGAGAGACCTTGGAAAACATGATTATGGTCGGTTTGGGTTTTTAAAAATAATTTTGTTTTCTTTAACAGTTCAACAGAACCAAGTAAGTGTTTGGAAGTGATCTCTCACTTTTAAATGTCTCTCTCAGATATATCGTTAAAGTTGGCTCTGTCAAGTCACAAGTTTTAGGCCCTCATCAAAATAGCCACACACAGGTCAGGTATTATTATTATTATTGCTTGAAAACCCTCTCAAGTAAAGATTACTTATAGATGAGATGAATATTGAATAAATGTAATCCATGGATTAATTAGCTAAAGCCCTATGTTAATCAGAAAGCAAGAAAGGGAGAAACACTAGCTCATTAAGCATTTACAAGTATGTTGTATGTGCTTCCAGGATTCAATTACCCTCTCTCCATAACACAACTCTTTTTTATTTAACACTTGGACGTGTGTGAGACACCCAACATCCTCGTATGCTAAAACTCAAAACTGTCAAATTATATAGTGTTAGTCATCACCAGTGTGAGGAGAAAAATACTAAATAACACAGTACAAAATATTTGTGCCACAACTCCATAAATTGCATACACATGATATTTACATAAGTAATAGCTGGATTTGTGGCTGTGCATTACTTATTCACACCTTGTGCGGAATAACTCGAGAGGTAAAAGATCATCCATTAATCTCCTTCCCCCCAGTCTATAATCCTAAGAAATCCTAAGCACCGCAAGACACTTCATCCTCTTAGGAAAATCAGGGTCGTGAGCTGAGGATGGTGGTGTGCTCGGTGCTGAAGAACTGCTGATGAACTCCCCATTGTATGGCTATGCAAGCTTTGGTGAGCCCCGCACAGATCTGTTGTCTGATGGACACACACAGACGTGGAAAGCCCTCGTGTGCCACCTCTCTCGCAGCCCATGAGGTGTCTTACTGCTCTTCCAGACCTGCAAAAAACCCCCCCCTTTTTTTTTTTTTTTGACCAACGCTATTCAGTGTCCACAAACTACAAGCAGAACATCACATAGGCAAAACCAGCCCAGAAGTACAGCAAGATTTCCACCAGCCTAATTCTGGGGGGAAATTACAGATCTCTCTGCACTTAGCAAAAAACAAGGCAAACAAGGCTGGCAAGACAACCTAACCATTTTGCACTTTTTCTTGGTCTCATCTTACATGACACCGCTTTGTTTCACTGAATCTCTCTCCTCTCCTCCCCAGGCTCTGCTGCCCAGCCTTCCTCTGCATCACAGCTTCTAGCACTGCCTGGTCCACCCCAAAAGTGACAGTGGCTCTGCAAGTCTGCCACATGTTCCCCCAAGGACATGTACCACCAAGAATCAAGATTCCAAGGTTTCTCATCATGCTCGTGTGGCTGCACCTGAGCCTCAGGGGGACCATCACTTCCAGAGGAGTCAGACAGCATCAGATGGAATAGGTTATGTATTCCTCTTGAGACTCTAAGGCAAAGGGAGCAGCATACCGTATGCAAAGGGTCTGTTGCACCACAGGCTGAGATGGAAAGGTAATGTAGGGATTTCTCCTTAGGGGTAAGTTCTTGGGCAGACACTTTATTAACGCTATTAGGAAATAATTGCCAGGCATTATGCAACTCCCTCCTCTACATGGGATGGAGTCCAATGGAGTCAGGAGCATGAAAAGTAAAGGTTCCTACCTATGCAAGAGTGAAATGCTGCCACCCAGCCTGTAACAGCACAGCTTTATCATGGCCAGTCCTACTACCTTTGGCAGTGTAGGTACAGGGGAGCAAAGCAGCAGCCAGGCAGAGCTTATTGCAAATACGCTCATCCATACTGACGTGTTGCTTCATGGGAACCATGTAAAACATCCCCTGTTCGTGCTCTGTCCCATGTGCTGGCACCCCCCAGCTGTCACCCCCCCTTGAGGGGAGTGCAGGGCAGTCTTAGCCCCCCACGTGGCAAGGGGTGCCCAGGGCCTCTGTGACTGCTGTGGAAACACCACACCTTGCCCCCACTGCTGTGAACAGATTGCAAAATCAAAGAGCAGGTGTTTCAGCTCAGGGCAGGAGACAGAGGTATTACCCGGCCACACATTTTGGTAGTAAAATGAACTTGCAGTTCCCATAATTTTCCAATATCATGTGCTTGGTACCTATGGGTATGCCAAGTGGCACAAGCAGGCTTGGAGCCTGTGGCTGTCCCAGCTCCAGTGCAGATTGTGGGTGAATCACCGACTCTGTGGTGGAGTAGAAAGCAGGACACTCAACTCTGCCAATGAGATACTCACATAAACAGACCTTGAGCATGCAAAAAGCATCTGAGCATGCCTTGGTGGGAAAGAAGGGGTAAGGTCCATGAAAGGACAAGGGGTAATGATTTTAAACTAAAAGAAGGTCAATTTAGATTAGGTAAAAAGAGTAAGTTTTTTGACAATGAGAGCGCTGAAACATTGGCACAGGTTGCCTAGAGAGGTGGTGGATGCCTCATCCCTGGAAACATTCAAGGTCAGTTTGGGCAGGGCTGTGAGCAACCCGGTCTGCATGAAGATGTCCCTGCTCATTGCAGTGGAGTTGGAACAGATGGCCTTTAAAGGTCACTTCTTGCCCAAACCATTCTGCGATTCCATGAGGCAGAAGAGAAGCAGCGCTATCACTGAGTACAGTATTGGGGGGTGGAGGGCGGGGTGTGATGAGCATCCACAGCCCTTTTGCCCCCTGCCACATGATTCTTCAGAAACTTGGTCTTCATTTAACTAGAAGGTCCCTAGATCCTCTGTTTGGGAAAGAGATGCTTGGGGCTGAGGCAACTGAAGAATCTTGCAGAAAATCTGTTCCAGTAGCCTCCAGCAGCTGGGAATTTCTCCTTCTTTTCCTGGAGCGGTATTAATTCAATGGCCTAGCGATCACGTTGGAAACAAACCGCATCAAAACATATAGAGTTACAGGTGAAACTCATTCACTGGGAAGACCTTCAAAAGGCACTATCACTGTCTTCAGACCCAGCCAAGCCCACTGGTGTGGGGAACACACAGTGAAAATGCCCAGTGCAATGAACTTGTAGGGTTAGAGTTGTTAATAATGTATGGGCATATAACGTACATTATGTATTAAGCTCAGGAGAGCTGAGCTAAAGTCAAACATAGATGAAACAATCCATGGAATTGGACTTCAAGTACTTGAAAGGTGCCCCTGGACCCAAATTCAATGAGAAAAAAGCAGCAGAGAGAGGTTCAGGCTGGCACCTCCTCAGTCACTACACCTGATCCAAAGCAGGAACCATCAGCACGAGTCAGTGGCACTGGCAGCCTCAAGATGACCTCTGCAACAGTCCTCTCGTTTGGGAGGGAAGGAAGGAATTAACACTCTCCCTGTTAATCCTTGGGAAAAAGTCATTACGCCAGCTCCCCGAGGGACACCTGTGCAAACCAGGGGTCTGCAGTATGTTTCATAGATGGTGTGAGGGTAAGCTCTCCTTTTGGGAAACCAAGAGAAACCCTGCACAGGGGCTACACCCTCGGATGCCCTCTGAGGATGCTACAGCTGAGGCAGACGGAGCAGGTTTTACTCTGGACATCGCTCAGACAAACCTATTCTTGGCCCACTGAAAAACAGCAAGCTGCAGCATGCAATACAATACTTTGTGGTACTAAAGGACCTTCCAAATGAGGGTCTCACATTAATTAATTAAGCCCCAGAGCACCTAGAAGGAAAATCTATCCTATTTTACCAGCAAGCGCAATGAGTATGCAAAGGTCACACAGAATAGAAGAGCAAAGGAAAGAGAGATCCTGGTATCCTGACTCCTGACTCCTTGCTGCATCTATTAGCTCACGAGTCCCCTCCAAGGGACATGCATGGAGGACAAAAGGTGACCCACAGCTGTGTCCCAAGGGGCACTGGCTGAGAGATTTAATAAGATGCAGGAGAATGACTAACGGGGTTATACAGATTGTCGCAGGTCAGTAAAGAATATGGCATTAAGAAAATTGATCCTTTGAAAACCTCCAGCCACATGCTTATGTCAGAACCAGACGTGACTTGTGTCTGTGTTTCATACGACACCACCAAGTACCCACCAAAGGGCTTTCCTTCATGTTTAAATAATGAAATGCAATGTAATGCCAACAGATGCTTTTTTCACAGCGAGAAAGGAGAAGAAGGGAAAGCGTTTGGGTGGGCTGAGGCAGAGCCCAGGTTTTCCCTGCCTCTCCCACCCCTTCCTGTCCTCATGGCTCATGAGCAAGAGGTCACTGACGGCTGGACGTGCCCATCTGCCTGCAGTGCCAAGGAGACAAGCACGTGGGCACTGCAAGAGAGAGTAGCCTGCGCATGACTGGGGGGTGTGTGAGCAGCTACAGCGTCTGTGCGATAGACGGCAGGCTGCCATGGGGAAGAAAAAGAAAAGTGCTCTACAGGTCATCCTGGAAGATGGTTGGTATCACTGTGAGATCATTCCAGTTTGCATGCTGCCAAATACTTGACTAAACCTCTTGGGGCTTCCTGAGCACACCATTTTGCGTCTCTCAAAGATGGTACAATTTCAGTTTGTTTGGGCAGGGAGCTTTTGTCAGTCTGCCAGACTAAAGTAAATATTAAGAGCATTGCTGCAGGGAAAGAATATAATGTATAACCAATAAGGGATATTCTGCCAAGCTCAGCTGGAACTTAAGGGTTAGCTGTGTAAAGCGTCATGTGTAAATTCCAGCAACAAATGCAATTACTCTTTGTTCTTTTTTTGCAGCTGGAATAGAGTTTGATGGAGAAGTGGAAACTGACACAGAGAGTGAAGGTAATGTAGAGATTAACAAATGTGGTCTTGTTTGAAATACAAGAGGTGATACCTGTCCTTTTTCTCTCTGACTTATGACTTGCTCTACAACACGAATTCTTTCAAGAGCTACTTGCAAGCAAGCAGATTTTTCCCTTGAGGTTTGACTGATAACAGTGATATGTAAACCACCATTCTTAAGCAGTCTGTCCTCTTTTATCCATGTTCCCAGAGTCAGAGGCTGTCAGAGCCCACATCCCTCGGGAGTGAGCACCTAGTAAATCAGGCACTGCGGTAAAGCACCACCCTGTGCAGGGCTGGGACTGCTTTGCACTATACTGAGGTCCTGCTTGCCCTCCCTAAAGCTTGCTTAGACCATAATACACTGGGATCTCGACTAATCGTGGCCACAAGAAGATAATAATGAAAATGGATTGAGGGGAGACTTCTGACTGTGAGGGAAACCAGGAAAAGCCCATGACAGGACTAAAAACACCTTTGACTCTGCATGTGTAGTGTATCTAAAGAGAGAGAGCTAACAGGTAAGATCATAACAGCACTGGATAGGTGATGCAAATGTAGCTGTTACCGCAAAAATGGCTCACAGCTGCGTTTGTATTACCCGCAGAATACGAGAAAGTAAACAACAAACTACTGGAATTTAATTTTTTTTTTAAATCATATCCCCCTTTTCCATATAGGCAAAAGAGGCAGTAAGATAAAGGTAACAAATGAATGCTTCATATGAAAATTAAAAAAAACCAACATTGGCTGTCCAAAATGAACATTTTCCCAAAGCGAGCAGGTGGTCCTTTGACCTAGATGATTGACCAAAATTCAGTTTAGATGGATCATTACATAGTAACTGAAGACTGCCTAATGGCTCCTGAGAAAGTGTCAAATGTGACAACCACTGCCTACCAATTTTTTACCACTAAAAACCAGAAACTATTTGCTTGTCATTAATTTCTAGCTTTTCACCAAACCAAAAATGCAAATACTCAAATTCTTTTTTGTTTCTATTTTTCTCACCTTTTAGGCTCCTCATTTTACACCCTGGATCCCATCCCAGCACAATTTCCTTCTTCAATTGCAGTATCTCCAACTCTTTACTTTCATCAGCCAGAAATTTTGGAAAATTAGAAGCCAGAATACTCTGGAAAAATTACTATTGATTTTAATAGACTTGGTAGTGAAAGAGGTGGAGAGACTTGGTGGCTTTTGAAAATTTTTTCCCTTTCCCATAAAATTCTGCAATTAAATCATGCTCCACTTCAATCCTTTAAGCTGGAAGCACTTCTGACTTCTGGAAAGAAGTTTGCAATGCCAGTAAGAATGAAATGTGCCTCAGAGACTGTCTGGTCTTTTCCTTCTCTGAATATAGACCATCCAATATAAACGAATACTCAGAGAAACAAAACAGGATACTGCCTGTGCTGTACCTTTTCTCTCTATAAATAGAAGAACTCCATTCCCAGCCTTGAAAAGTAAACATCTTTCAAGGACATTGCATCAACAAGCAAACTACACATTGTGTAACAGACTGCAATTTCTGTTTCCTTTGTTCTGGTGTGTTTACAGGTCAGGGAGATATCTGTCTGGGCTGTCTGATGGATGAGCTTTTGCATTTGTAGCTAATTTCCAATTTTCTTATGGTCACATATAAGTCACTGATGTGCTAAGTCGCACTGTCTTAAACGGGAGTTGCACAACTGAAGAGTTGCACCTGGTTCTTGGACAGGGCATAACACAAAGCCTATCGAGATAAACAGGCACCCGCTCCTTGAATTTGCCAGGGTTTGCATCAGGTGTCCTGGCTGCCCATGCTTTTCTGATGAGTCTTAATTTTGCCAGCATGGATTTCCCAGTGTAATTGTTTTTTATCACTTGCAGAAGATGAAGTAAAGGACAAGAAAACTAACAAACGGCCCCTCAGGGAAACTGGCAGAGCAAGCAGACTTCAAAGCAAAGAGCAAGAGAAAGACAAAGAAGGAAAAGAAGACAAAGAAGAAGATGAGAGCAAAGAGGAAGACAATGGCAACCAACAAAACAGAGCTTCTAGGAGAAAAAATTACCAAAGGAAAAACAGAGATGGAAAAAAGGCAAGAGAGGAAGGAAGCCAGAAGAAAGACAGAGGCAAAACGGCTCCTACCAAAGATCAAAAGGAATCAGAAAACAAAGGAAAGAAAACGACCAAGAGAGGAAAGGAGGGGGAGAACAAACAGAAGAAAGACAGGAAAAACAGGTAATTGAACAATCCCTGACTCTGGTGCCTTGTTCAGACAGGCTGTGATACGGACATGCCAGTGGCATATGGATCAGAATGGCAAAACCAATTCACTGCAAGTAAGTTCCTCCTCTCCTAAAAGAGACACAACAGTGGAAAACAGTGTAAAATGCCACACAGCCAAACTGTTTCCAGGTCATTATCATTTCTCAACCAGGATCAGATCTATGCATGCAGTGGTGTCTTAGTACCGACAGCCAGGGGTAGAAAAGCACCTCTAAAGAAGGTACCTTGAGAAATTCAGGTCTGGACACATTTTTTTGGTTGGTCTATGGAAAAGTTCCAGTTAAAATGGATCCCCTGTGGTTTCAAGTCTCTTCCTCTTCCAAATCTCGCTTGTCCTAAACTTTGACTTCTCCCCATATCTCCCATTTTGTTCTGAAGGCATGAAAACCATTTCTCCAGAGCCAGCTGTAGCCCCGGTAGCTGTAGGCAATGTTCTATAGCTGAAATGTGGTCCAGAGCACGACACTGAGTGAATTGTAGTGGGGCACAAATGCCTCCTCGCTGCCCTGGCTGGAAGCCCTGCTCTGAGTGCGAAGGGCACTGGCATCACACTGAGCCAGGGGATGTTGAGGCACTGTGCCCATGTCAGAGTGGGATCCCCAAAGCCAGCAGCAGTCTGCCCACCCCAAGCAAGGCCTTCCCTCTAAGCCCTGGGAGTTTTCCTGTGTCCTTTATTTTGTGTCTCTCCCAGTACTTCTTCGGCTTCCTCCAACTCATCTGATGAAGAGTCTCTGTCAGAGGAAGAGCTCGCGATGCTGAAGGAGCAGGTGGAGCAAAAGAAAAAGCTGATTTCCACCATGAGGACCAAGCCCTGGAGGATGGTGAAGAAGCTCTCGGTGCTCAGGTACCCGTCAAAATGGGAATCCCCACTCCTGGGGTCTCTGCTGACTGTTGGCAGATGCACTTTTTCTTTCCTTGAAATTACAAATTTGCTGCTGCTGTAATACCGCAGTATCAGAAAAAGTGACCAGCAGAGCCTGGCCAGCCTGTCTGGCTTCAAACGATCAGAATTAAAATGTGGAATCTGATTTTCAGCCTCTGTAACCAAAGAACAGACAAAGTGCAAATCTGTTCAACTGATACCCATGGCCAGGTCATTCTACCCTCGTATTTAAAACCAAATGACTCACTACTGCCGGGCTACTTGTTAAAGCAAACTCCATACCCTGGCTTGCTTATTCATGTCCTTTGTCAGACAGAAATCAGAGCAGCACAGTGCCGTGTTACTGCACAGCCCTGAGATGGGGCTGCTTGGAAAAAATGCTGTATTATTTGCAGAGGTTTATGGAGCAAAGACAATTCCGCCACAGAACCCTTGATGAAGGTGGGAACAACTCAGGAGCAGCAGAGACCCCTTAGTGCAGGGTAATGGGGGACAGTGGGGCAGAGCAGACCAGGGAAACCAAAACCCACGGGTTGACAGGGAATGGCTCATAACAAACTATTCCCGTGTCAGGGCGACGAGTCAGCTCCCAGCTCTACTGCTTAAGGAACCTCTGAAACCCTGTACCTCCAGGAGAGATTTCAAAATAGCATTGCAAAGCACGCACAGCCACACAGGGAGTGGTGATGCCCCTGCTCCGTGTTTGCTGAGAGGTTGCTCAGAGCTGCAGGGACTGAGCTGTGGAGGCTGGCAGTCACCGTGTGTCTCTGCTTCTCTCTTTTATGCCCTGAAGGCCAAGACCTGTTCCATCTTCCAATAAAATCAGGAATTGTGAACTCTGACAATTACTTCTGAAAATCTGAGTAAAGATCTCTAACAGGGAAACTGTTATAGATAGGTTAAAGTAGCTTTTCCACTTCACAACTGTGCTTATGAGCCTGAGCTTTTAACAAATAAATTCTTACGGCCCTAAAATGTCAAATTTCTGCAAGAAAAGAAAAAAGAGCAAAGCAGAGTTATTTCTGATGCATTATTTCCCCTGTGGTGTAGGATCCTGACTAAAATTCTACTTAGGATCATGTTTGAAAATGTACCTCTGTACTTTCCTCTTATTTCTGAGCTATAGCAATCATCACTACCTACTAATGAACCCAAATGAAACTGCTGCATTGCTTGTGCAGGGGTCTCCAGAAAGGCTCTCGGTGTGCTGTACATTCATTATCCATTTTTGGTTGCCTGCGTTCAACCCTGAGGGAAGAAATTATTAGCCCAATTGCACAGATGAGGGGTGTAAAACACAAAGAGAGCAAAACAATATGTTCAAGGCTTAGAAACCTCACTTCACGTTTGCAAATGAAGTCACAGGTGATTTTCCCAATGTTACAGGCTGACCTAGCTAACTATTTATACCAAGTGGAAGTCCATCTTTCTCACAGGCTTAGGATGGCAAAAAACCTCCCAGCTCCTGAAATTTAATCTCTTCTCATTGGCAACGCCAACATACAATATAATTTTATTCACAAGCTCAGCATACTCAGCATAACAGCATCTACCTAGACTATTTTCTCTGTATTTCCCTTAGATATCCTAGTGTAAAGTTAAGTTCATTTTGCAGCTTGATTTCACTCCTGACTAGCGTACACCCATTCCTCTGGCACTGAGATGATCCCCTTGGGCCGTTTGCACATCTCTGTGCAGGATATTTATCCTGGGAGGTGTTCATAAAAGGAAATTCTGCACCCTCTTGGAGTTTGTTTCACTAGGCAATGTTATTTTCCTCTTGACCAATGCATCAGGAGAGAGAAATTATACCAGGCATGCAGGCTGGGAGATCTCTGCAGCGAGACAAACGGGCAGGCTTTTAGTTTGCGCCCAGGGAGAAGCATGGAACAAGACTTGGGGCACACCTCTACATGAACGTGGGTGCTTTGGGGACCTGATAGCTCATCCTGGGTGCGTGTCCGAGCTCTACGTGGCACAGCAACAACACCAGCAGAGAGCAGGTGTGGAGAGACACCCAGCCCTCAGCTTTGTACGAGCACGGCTGCTTACCCCACTGGTGCAGGCGGGGGTGGAAAGCTAAAGACCCCTTTGCTGTTTTAATAACCTACTTGTTTATTTTCCAATTAGGGAGGCACAAGATTTTGTAGAGAAGTTTGAAGGAGCTCTGGGAAAAGGAAAGGGCAAAAAGTTGTACGCATATAAGATGATGATGGCAAAGGTAAGTGCTACAGTGATGTCAGGGAAAAGCTTGGACACTCAGTTATGTATTCAGCACATTTTTAAGTTTATTGACCTCTTTTTGGTGAAAGGGGCACGAGGAAGTCAGAATAAAACTTCCTGCCTACATTCAAAAAAATACTAGCTGGCTTCAAATCTATGACTATTGCAAAAAGAACAGGGGGAAATTTACCCCAACCTGAACCTCATTGAGACCTTTCCTGAAGCAAGGGAGGGTTTACAGGGGCGGGAAAACCATGGCTTTCTGGCTGCGATCTCCAAAACCTTGATCTGTGAGAAAAGGTATCCCTAAAGGGGAAAGAAGCCCTGCCAAACTCTCGCACTACCCCTAGTCCTGTAAAATTTCATTTTCTCCAGTCATGAGGAGATAACAGGGAGAACGATGGCTGTGTTTTGAGACTGAAGTTGGTAGCCAAGTCGCATGTTGTCATGGAGATTATATTGAGAAGTGCAAAACAGAGCCAGACTTGAGATTACGAAATCAACGGGAGTTTAGCTGCTGCTCTGGTGAGGAAAGATTCAAGCTCAGTGTTTCATCAAACTAAATTTTGTTTTAGATGGAGTTTGCTCTGAACCGATTCTTTCAATCCAGAGCCAGGTCTGAATTTTCCACCCCTGTATAATCTGATCAATCCATACCACAACTGCAGCTTTCCAAAAGCCTGGAAAGGTTAAAACCCTTAAAACTCAAATCATAAACAGAGTGGGTGGATTTTGGTTTGAAGGGAGTTTCTGAAATAGTCCAAAAGATAAGACCCAGTTCCTGCTTTGGACTTTACACCCACGCCTAACCATGCTACCAAACTCTGATATTAGAAAGCCCTCCTTGGGAGCAAGCCCCCTCTTCACACCGCTCTGCTCACTGCAATGTTGTCCTTTTTCAGAAATGGGTGAAATTTAAGAGAGACTTCGAAAATTTTAAAACTCAGTGCATACCCTGGGAGATGAAGATAAAGGAAGTGGAGAGTAAGTTGAAGTTGCTGTGTGGTAGCAGTGGGACATTTTCTAAGACAGCTCTGTCTTCATACAAACCATGCTCCAGCTTCCTGGTTCACAGTTTCCCCTGTTGGCATCAGTGCCAAACAAGGAGCACACACCCCTGGCAGCTCCAGGTGCTGCTCTCTCCATCAGTTTTGGGGACTGTTGGGAGGCTCATGGGAAACACGTTGGGGAAACCGGAGGGTAAAGGGGTGCTGAGCACAGTTTGACCCTCCTAAATTCCTAACCCTGAAATGTCTTCTGCTTTAAGGTCACTTTGGCTCCTCCGTTGCTTCCTACTTCATATTTCTGCGGTGGATGTATGGAGTAAACCTTGTCCTTTTTGGGTTAATATTTGGACTGGTTATAATTCCAGAGGTAAGTGCTTAATTCTCCTTTCAGTAATATCTTCCCCTTTTCCTGACAAAAACATGACATGGACAGGACAAACAAATGTCTTATAACAGGCATTGCTTAAGAAGAATGAAATGCCTGAGGACAATTATTTACAAAGATTAACACGGGAGCAGAAGTCGGATTGATATCAGGAGACATAAAATGCTATCAAAGATCCAGCCCATCCAGGGGCTCAACAACCTAATTCAAGGCTAGTTTTACATTTTGACTAAAGTGAAGAACATGACATTCCAATCCTAGGCACAAGATCCGGTCTGCAAGGGCCACAAGAAATGGATTGTGCTCTGAAAATAATTAAATACCCTCACTTTCGGGCCCTCTGAGGGGCACGACCATGGGGCAGCAGCCATGGCACAGCCCCTCAGGGAACGGACAATTTCCCAGCACTTTGCCAACTAACACTTGCTTGGGAAAGAACCCTTTTTTGTACTTCCAATTCATATGATTCACAAGCAATTGTTTTATTTTTAGTTTTTCTATTTCTCACTCTTCTTGGAGAAGGAAAAGGATCTCATAGCCAACTTTATATGATCGTTTATTGAAGAATTTTTTAATGTAGCCATTACAGCTCTGGCTAAATTACTCAGTGCAGTATTTAAAGGCTGTGCAATCCACAGACAGCGGCATCTGTTCTGTTCAATTCAGAATTTTATGGAGCAAAAATGCAGTGCAGAATCTCTCCTGAGGACCGTGCTTTTGTTCTCCTTAACGTGCTTGCTCACACTATCGAAAGGGAAAGCTCAGTTTCCTCCCAGGACGAGGAGACATAACCATCAGCACTGAACAATACAAATGTGTTTGGTTAGGAAATATGCATACGGCAGGAGCTTTCGTCTCTGAAGTGTGCACACTGTTACTCACTGCCCACTGAGCTGTTACAATACAGAGAGTAGCTGGGCAATAAACATTTAATCGTAAATTATTTTGAATGTAATTAGATAGCCCTAAAAAGTAAGTGATAGATGATATGCTAGGACCTTTCTAGGCTATGAATGCTAATGAGGTATTTTGGTATAGGCACCAGTCAGCTTGTAAATATAGTAACTCTCCATAGCCCTTGGCATTCTCTGTCTGGTCTTCAACTGCTGCTCCAGCTGCAAGACCTGCTTTGCACGGTGTCATGACGGTGCATGGCTGTGCCATGAAAACTGTTCTTTGCATCTTTTTGTCATTTTTTTTTTCCCAAACCTAATTGCCTTTTACTTCACCTTGAGAACATCTTCCGATTCAGGACTGAAAAATACAAATTATATTGCAAGCTTGACCCAGTGCTCTTGACTTCTCTCAGAGGAGGAGCTCTGCATAAATAGATGAAACTAATCCCTTTACTGCATTAGACCCATGAAGTTCAAGCAAAGAACTCCTTGCTAAACTAAGGACATTTCAACTGGAGCTGTTCATTGAAGAATACAGTTTCTCCGAAAAATATTTCCTGTGCAATGGATCTGACCAGGGAAAGGGAAGTCCTCTGGTTATTTGGATGAAATTAATATTAAATGTTAACGATGATTTTAATATTGTGTATTAATAAATATATGTGATACTAAGTATTCATATATATAAACAGTACTAAATAATAATAAATAAAATTAATGCTATGAAGTTTTTAAAAACTGCTGCTCTAACATTAAGAAATAAAATATATATCAAAATCCACAGAAAAGGAAAACCAACCAAAGCTAGTCTGAGAACAGACTCATTAAGGAAGAAAACCTGTTAAAAACTCTTTGGTGTTTTATATATATATGCATCACTGTTATTAATGTTCTCCAGGTCCTGATGGGAATGCCATACGGGAGTTTGCCAAGGAAAACTGTACCCCGGGCTGAACAAGCAACAGCTATGGATTTTTCAGTTCTTTGGGATTTTGAGGTAAGCACACAAGTGTTAATCATAAAAGGTCAGTTGAATACCTCCTAAAACCCCTTAGAAGTTAGTTGTGCTACAAGGA
The DNA here is from genome assembly GCA_013397845.1 of Melanocharis versteri. Taxonomy (NCBI): domain Eukaryota; kingdom Metazoa; phylum Chordata; class Aves; order Passeriformes; family Melanocharitidae; genus Melanocharis; species Melanocharis versteri. The sequence continues at coordinate 15,499 of VZTG01005022.1, read as the reverse complement.
TGAATTTGTTCCAGCAGAGCACCTATTTCTTCCAGAAGAAGTCTGGAAAGCCTTTTGTTGCAACAAAATCTTTGTAGATGCTGAGACTTCTGGCTGAAGCAGCATGTCCACATGCAGACACCTGCATATGGATTCGAACCACTTCCATACACAAATGTGCTGCCTGGCGTACGTCACACATGTGCGTAGACACAAAAGCCATTGTGCTTCCAAAATGGAAAGGCAGCAAGCACCCAGGTGAGAGGCTGGAGCTGCTCCAAACCAGGCAGCCAGAAGGTGACTTCAAGCTGCAGACCCCCTTCACCAGCAGGGAGCACCTTGCCAGATCACTGAAAGTGATTGGGAAGGGGATTGCTCCCCATGTCCCTGCCCTCCCTATTGCCCTGAAATATTCACATGAGCCTGGAGGGGAACCAAGGTTTAGGACTTGCACCCAAAGGAAAATCCCAAGTTTCCAGCCACCTCTGGGTGCTTGCCTGCAACACCAGTTCACCTCCCACCCCAGTTACTTTGAAGATTTAAGCCAAAGGGATTAAGTGTTTTTAGGTGACAGCCCAAGAAAAGGTATGTGCAGAGGGTGAAGAGTTTCAGATGTAACCAGTACCTCGGGATCTGACTTTCGAAGTAGTTACTTCTGGAAATATTTTTTTAATGCTTGTCAGCACGTGCTACAAGCATGGGACCCAGTCCTTCTGTAATAAACCCTTTTCCAATTTCCTTCGCTAAAAAAAAA
>VZTG01005022.1:0-14751 GCA_013397845.1 Melanocharis versteri | reverse complement strand
AAAAAAAAAAAGAAACAAACCCAAACCAACCAAATAAAAACTAACCAATCAGAAAAAAAAAGCTACTTTATTGTAAACCAGATTATTTAAACTGATTTATTAATAAGGCTTCAAATACTGGTGTCCGGGAACCTGTCAAGGCCAGGCCTTCATTTACCCCCCATTTTCTGCTGAGGAACCTTTCAACTCTTCTTCTGCCAGCACTTTCCCCTACTGCCAAAATCCAAAATTCAGAGGTGAATCAGGGACATTTTTAATAGCAGTGTAAGGAATGAAAAGCTCATTTGATCAACGCACTGTAAAAATACCAGAGGTAGCATTTAAACTCATTAAGCCAGAAGAAAAAAAGGCCAAATGAAACTCCAAAACAAATAAACAAAAATGTGAAGGAGGGCTGATTAGAGGCAGCTGCTGATTTTCCCTGGGAGACCATAAGTAATAGATGGATCAGTAAGGAAACTTGTCTCTGGATAAGGCTGTATGCTTCCAGAAAATGCTGACTCCCATGACCTGCCAGTCTCCTGCCTCTAGCTTGGTACACACATCTACATTCCCCTGCTGTCACTGAGGTAGGTGTCGATCCTCTGAGCCCCTCTGCTGTACAGGTCCCCATCCAGCACCCATTCCTTGCTGTCTGACATCAGGGAGCAATTATTCAAGCTCGAGGAGCGTCTCCAGCTGTGGGGTAACACTGTACACCAATACCCTCCGCAGCCAGGAGATGTCAAATGAAGCCCTTTGCAGAGGTTTGCCCTTTGAAAATGAATAGAGGTTTATTGCAGCATGCTCCACAGGAGAGGTGCAAGGGGGAAATATATATCAGAGTAGGCATAAATGAAGAGTCAATACCGTTACCCTGAAATATACCCTTCGAGAGAGAGGAGCTGGGGAAATGTATGCTTTGGCAGCAAGGAGGTCACATCACAGCTTTCTAGGGGAGCAGAAAGGAATAAATCTCACTTGGACACCAGACACCATGTCTCATAAATGGAGTTTAAAGAACATACTGGATGACGTGAGCAGAGAAACTCATTTTTCACTCCCTGGCATCTGATGAATCAGAAAGACAAAGGTTTGGAATTACAACCTGAGAAACAAACTTCACCAGCGCCTTCCAGGAACATTATATTTTACACAGCTTTTTTCCACTGCACCTCCCTAGCAGATTTTGTGTGTAACAGGCTACGAGCCCCAAGCAGCAATGCTGGAGAGTGCCAGCCACAGGCTTGCTGCACTGGTAGAAACACACACAGAGTGGTTCTGCACCTGTGGCACTGCGCTTCGTGCAGGGCAAAAATGCAGCTTCTCTGGCACTTGGGGGTACCAAAGCTTTTTATTAGGTTAGGAATAAAAAGCTTAGAGTTTTGGGGGAGCTTAGTTCAATTGGTCAGGTGAAGGTGGTCAAACACTGGAAGAAAGGCCCAGAAAGGTCGTGGGATCTCCATGCTTGGAGATTTTCAAAGCTCAGCTGGACATGGCCCCGAGCCACAACACTTCCTCTTGCAATTGGCTCTGCTTTAAGCAGTGGGCTTGACTAGACAGCCTCCACAAGCCCCTTTACATGTAAACCATCCAATGTCTCTAAACAAGATCCATTGCACCGGCTCTGATAAAAGCTTCAAGTTATGTCTTTCCAAAGGCTTGATCGGAGGGGAGCTTGCTCAACTATCATGGCCAGACTGATTAAGTACAGTTAACTTAGGAGCTGAAAGACAAGGGGTGAAAAATAGAGAAGCACAATGTGCAGTGATACACATCAACTTGGATGAGATATGACAGAAAAACAGGGAGAGGCTGCTAATGCGGATTAGGTGATCTGCACGCTTGTTGAATGCCTAACAGATTGCACAGCAAAAAATAGATCTACTTGAGACAACACGGTTGATATTGTGTCTGAGCTCTGCTTTCCACAGGAAAGTAATGCTTTGATTTCACTCTTTAGTTATATTTGCTCTGCAGGTGGCAGCAAGTAAAAGGAACTAAATCTGCAAGGCACTGAGCATCAGCTGCCTCCTACTTAAAAGGAAAAGTTCCATATCATGGTGGGAAGGCCCTTTGCTGCAGCATTTCTACAAGATCTGCGTGTTTGATTATTGGCATAGAGAAGCAGGTGGGCTACAGCCACAAAGAGCAATAAGGATGTTTTTCTGGCAGGGATGAAAGAGTGATGGATCAAAACTACATCTTAGTTTTAAGCCATGATCCTCTGACATGCTCTCCCTCATCTTCCCTCTCTTAGGAAGATAAATTCTTAAGAAGATGGCTCTCAAAGGTGCCAGGGCAGCAAACAGACAAGAATGAGACCCTAAAAACTTTTCCAAGTTGATTTTCCTTGTTTTAAATCTTCGGTTTTCTCTAGAAACCCCTTTCCTGCAGAAGAAAAGCTGCACAGCTTACACAGGATTGCTTTTGCTTTACCTCCAGGGCTACATCAAATACTCAGCGCTCTTTTATGGCTACTACAACAACCAGAGGACAATCGGCTGGTTGAAATACAGGCTGCCAATGGCGTATTTCATGGTTGGCATCAGCGTATTCGGCTACAGCCTGATGGTTGTTATAAGATCGTAAGTGCAGCTGACATTGCCCTCTCTGCCAAATCCACCCAGATGTGTCTCAGGGCGGGGTTCCCCTCCAAGGGCACCCAGACTTGGTCCAGCCTTGGCTGGGTGGCTGGGGAAATGTGGGGAAAGGGGGCTGCGTGCCTGCTGTTTTCATGCACTTGGCCTCCCCATCCACCACCCTGGCTCTGGTGGATGGTGGGGATCTGGGCACTCCCCTGCCTCATCCGTGTACTCATGTGTGCTATTTTGGACCCTTCCTACTCCAGCCATCTTCTTCCTTCTCCTCCTCTCCAGATCTCTTTAACCCTTCCTCCAACATTTCTACAGGGCCATCAAATAGGCAGATCTTGTACATGAGGGAGGATTTCACTTGAAGTAAATTTCAAAGGTTCCTTTTGCATCCTTTCATTGCAAAATAAATATTCCTAAATGCCAACATGGGTCCCACAGATTGGGCAAGGGTTGCAGAAAAGAGCCAAATGCTACCAGACTGTATTTGATGTGTCCCTAAACCAATCAGTTTAAAAGTGGCCACAATTTCTATGCCCCTTGTGCACTGTCCCTAAACACCAGTGAGGTTCCCACAGCATCCTCAGGGCACTGAGGATGCAGCCAAAGCACTTGCCAGTGCTGTAATGGTCTCTTTACTTTAAAAATAAAAAATAAGCCCCTCTATCTCTGCCTGAAGGACGCACCATGAAAAGGTCTTCCTTTCTTCGGAAGAAAGAATAAGCCCATGGATTTGTATGGCTTACTGAAACAGGCCATATTGCCGTGCAGCAGAAAGAGCCTCTTGAGCCTTTGGCTGGAGTGGGACATGGGGATTTGCTGTACATTTGCCATGAAATTGCGGCATCTGTTGTCTTGCCTTCCTTGAGGGACTAGTGCTAGGAACTCTAGGGGGACTTACAGAAGGATTTCAGGGATCAAATAATAGAGAGGAAACAGCAGAAGCCATATCTGCTCCTATGCTGATTAACAAGAATAATCCTTTTTCTCTCCCTGCCTGACTCGCTGCAAGCTCTTTGGCTCCAGCATTGTGCAGCAAGTGAAGTCTCACTAAAACTTTGTGCTGCAGTGGGTGTATTGGACAGGACCAGGGGGTTTTGACTAAATTTAACAGACTAAAGGTAGCCATAATCATATATTGCAGCCTAGGACCCAGAAGCACCGTCAGTAGACTTTCTTCATGCACCAGATGGAAGAAGCAATCTTTAACCTCCTTAATCACCTATGCCAGTTTTTCTCTATATCGCTATTTTTTATAGAAGACTTGCATAGCCCTGAAGACACCATCTGACAGTTCAGTCCTCCTTAGACCTAAAGTCCAATGGCACATGTTAGTCATTCCCAAACCCCAAGAATGGTTGCCCCACTCCATCTTACCCACCAGCAATCCCAAGCTTCGCAAAGCTGAAGGATATGTGGTGGCTCTGTGGAACACAGTCTGACCTTGTCACTGCACACATCCTTACGCAGGATGGCACGCAATGCCAACGAAAGCACGGCAGACGGGGACGATGACAACTTCATTTTCAGCTGGAAAATGTTCACCAGCTGGGACTACCTCATTGGCAACCCAGAGACAGCAGACAATAAGTTTGCGTCCATCACCACCAGCTTCAAGGTAAACCTAACTGCCTGCTCCTGGGGATGCTCCCAGCACCTACCAATGGCAGAGACTTAAGGGGAAATCTGGATACCTGCTCAGCATCTCTCCCTATGAACAGGGCATGGTGCTGATCCATGGCAGCTCCAGCTTCTGTGACCTGCTTCCCCTAATTCCCTTTTTTGGCTTTCAAGATAATTTGTATTAATTTAGAGTGCAGTTCCTCAGGGATGTGTTAGGCTCTTTGCCATTTGGTATCTTTCAGTCAAACCAGGATGCCTCTATGAAGCTTAGTTTGAATTTAACCAAAACTACCAAGTTGGATATAGCCAGAATAGTAGAAGATTGCATTTCATAGAGTGAAAAGCCTTGTGACATCACCTTATGCTTGGTGCTGCAAGATATCCACTCCAATTTCTTGAGCACCCCTGTTTTTTTCAGGAATCTATTGTAGATGAACAAGAAAGCAACAAGGATGAGAATATCCATCTGAGGAGGTTCCTGCGGGTTTTGGCCAACGTCCTCATCATATGCTGCTTGTGTGGGAGTGGCTATCTCATTTATTTTGTGGTGAAACGCTCCCAGACATTTTCCAAAATGCAAAACGTTGGGTGGTATGAAAGAAATGAGGTAAGGAAACTTTGCTTCCAGTTTTCTGCTAGTATAATTTTCCTTGGACATCAGCATAATCATTGCCACAGGTTGAGGACAGCATCCAAGGCAGAGGGGTTCTCTTCCAGAGCCCAGGAGTCCCCTTCAGTACCTTTGCACTTGTTGTAGCTGCAATGCACATTGATCTCACTGAAAGTTTCTAGGGCATATTAACAATTCACGCAGGGAAGGGAAAACACTCTTATAATAAATCACTAGCAAAATCAATGGCTTTTCAGCACTTTCAACACCCACCACCATTTTAAGAATAAAGTTGCATATTAACACTTACAAACTCTGTTGTACTAGAAGGCTCTCTGGGTGTTAGAAATGTCCATAATCAGACACAACTCTAAAATCAAATCTTTGTCATCCATCTTGAATTATAGGAATAAAATTTTAGAACCTACAAAAAAATTTCAATTGTTGAAGTTTTCTGTGTCTGATTTTGGAATTAGAAGTTCAAATATTTAAGCTTTTCACACACCCTGCAAAAAATTTCAACCTATGGAAAGGTTTAATTTCAATGTCTACCACATTATCATGTATTTATATATCAAAGCCATACAAAATTCAAAGCCATGCATTTTCAAAATTCCTTCAGAAAACTTTAGAAAGACAGCACTTGCTTACAAAATGCTTTGATTTATCACTATGGACTTTTCCCAAAGAAAAAACATCTTATTAAAAAAAAAAAAAAAAGTCTGACCCTTTCCTGGTGATAATGTGAGATCTGAATAAATACAGTTCTGGGTACTGTTACTTCTCCAGGAAAGAAAAGGACAAAGAGGAGTCAGAGACTGCCTGCACCTGTACAGACACAGTCCTCTGCAGGCCACAGGCCTGTAGGGCTATAAAAAAATTTAGAGCCTGTAAGTCATGCCTGAGCTAACCTTGACCAGCCAGTGACCTCACTGACCACAGTACAACTGAGTATCTGGCATGATAAAGATACCACTAGGACATATTTTCTTGAGCTGCAAAACTGAGATCCTGATGTGCTTCCGTTCCAGTCTGTAAATGCCTTCTGCAAAAGCAAAGGTGCTGAACGTGGAAAATAAACATTAGCATTGACTAATTATCTTTATGCACACAAGCCAAATCTTGCGCTTCCTCTGAAACTAAAATAAGAACCTTGGAGCTGATGCAAGCAGTACTGCAAGGTACTTGAGGAACCTAAATATTCATGAGTCTGGACTGACAGGGAGCAAATTCTTTGGAGCTCATCCCTTTGAGATAAGAGCAAAAGTGGTCCTGCAAGAGCAAGTCATGCAAGCCAGCCCTGATGTCTGACGCTGTGCTGCCTGCACGCTAAGCAAAGCCAGAAGCTGAGTTTGCATTGACTCCCTCCCCTCTATAAATCCTTCAGAAATATCCAACCAGTTGCCGGCAGCTCCCGCCCTCCTCAAAGTGAGATAGTCACTGCTGTTACTATTAGCAGTTATCTCATTTTCTTCATGTGGCAGGTTGAAATTGTGATGTCCTTGCTGGGCATGTTTTGCCCTCCGCTGTTTGAAACCATCGCTGCACTAGAAAATTACCATCCCCGCATTGGGCTGAAATGGCAGCTGGGGCGGATCTTTGCGCTCTTCTTGGGAAACCTCTACACATTTCTGCTGGCCTTGATGGATGACGTCAACGAAAAAGTAAGAGCTGAGCCAAAAAGCCACGGTCAAACAGCATTTCCCAGAGTTGAGGGTGAACACAGCCCGTCCCCTCAGCCAGCAGGGACAATCACCCCCTTTGCAGCAGGTGCTTTCTCTGTCCCCAATCCCCTTGAGCAGTGCCCCAGGGAGACTCACCAAGCAGAGTCTCCGGCTTCTCTTTACAGGCCTGAAAAGAGCATAGTTATTGTCTTCCTATAATCACAGCATGTTAGGGTGATTCTATTTTTTTCTTCATCTGACACTGTTTGCAATTTCTATTACAGCAGACCCTGAGGATACAGTTTATAATCCTCTTCCCCTGCCTCCTCTCTTTAACATTATCCTGGTAGCGTGTTGTGGGCAGATAACTGCAGGAAAGGATAAACGTCTAACTTATCCACAGAAAAAATTACTCTGTTTTAAGCTGAGAAGAATTAGACGAATCAAGGCCGTTTGCTCTGCCCTGAAAAATTATGAATAATGCCGAGGATGAGGACTGGGTGAAGGCTACCTCTGCATACAGTAGTCTTGAAGGAGGTCTGACTCCTCCACGTGCAGGGTGCAGGCTGCTTGCTCCCCAAAAACTCTTGGAGCTTTGAGCCGCTCTCGGCTGCTGCTCCCCTGCTCCTGGCAAAAGAGGAGTTTCTGTGCTCTTGCCAGCTCTGTAACTCCGTTGAACGCAGATGTCTATACAAGGGGTGGTAACTGGTAAGGAGAAGGGAGGAACTCAACGCCTTGGATTTCTTCAAACCCCTCCACGGGCACTTCTATTTTCTGATGGTTTTGGCTGGCGGGGGGGTCTCTTCGTTGCAGCTGGCGGAAGAGGATGTGGTAAAAAACATCACGCATTGGACACTGCTTAGTTACCACAACTCGTCTGCAGGGAATGACAGCACCGTCACCCCACCTCCCCTTGACCCTGCAGACGTGCCCAGGGGACCCTGCTGGGAGACAACTGTTGGCATCGTAAGAAATTCATTATGCAGCAAGTCTTTCTGTTGGTTTGAGATGGTTCCTTTTTGTTTTTCTGGTTGATGTCTTTAACATTTCCAGGCTTGAAGTTTTCCTCATAAACAGCAGCTCTTTCCCCCACTCTCAGACAGCATCACCAAGGCAATACATGTCCTTGGCCATGGTTCTCAAGCCATGGTGGTGAAATCCTCAGCTGGAAGCAATGAGGGCATGCACAACTCTGAGGCCCTGCCTGTGAAGAGCACAAAAGGCAGTCTGCAGCCACACCTACACCATGTTCTTGTTCAGATCATGACTGTGCCTTTGAAGCAAACCTCTCTTCTCCATTTACTGCTGCACTTGTTCCAGAGAGGCTTTGGTGCAGGCTTAAAACCCAACCAGAGGACACGCCTCAAGGGAACTCCTGACACATCCCAATCCATAATGCATCGTGAGGCCATGGGATGAAAGCAGAATCAGGAAAAAGTAACCCCCCTGAAAGGCATGCAGGGAGGCCTTCAAGTCCTCAGAGTTTTACCACACAAATCCACCCTGCAACATCTACCTTGCCCCAGGAAGATCTGCAGCCAGACTATGCGCAACTTAAAAAGTAAAAGCAGCTGTTTGCTGGCTGACAGAGATAGTTAGGGCTTGCCAGACTACAAGGCCATGCACTCCTGTGCACACCCACCGGGTCTGCACAAGCCAAGTGGTTCCCAGTCGTGTGGGAAAAGACCAGCCACTGTCACCCCTCAGAAGGGGCTGATCCTTGGTGCAGCCGAGCTGTCATTCAGCAAATCTTTGTTTTTTCCCCCTCAGACTTGAGAAACGTTTCTTGTGTCTTTCCTTTTGAATCCTTGGGACACCAGTTATTTCCACCCTATGAGTCTTCCTTCTGCCTGCAATTTTATCTTTCTTGTCTTGTACATCTCCTTTCTCTACGCTTACACACAGCTCTTGTTTACAACTGAACAATTTTCTTAGGAGTCCACATAAAAGTTACGGAGCTGAGCCGTACCAGAGCTATGCACAATCAAAACTAGTGTGGGCATATGTATCTTTTACACCAGCACTACTGCAGCATTAGCATTCTGCTCCCACTTTCAGTGCTGCCACAGCATGCAGTGCAGTCAATGATGCCAGCAGCAGCTATCAGGTGTAGCAGCTGTAACAGAGCTCATAGCTCCCAAGCACAGAGGTAAAGCTCAGGCACTGCCCAGCGTTTGAAAACAGGCAGGGAGTTCGCTCATGGCATGCTTTTCTGAAGGTTACTGTCATATAAAAACAAATGGCTTAATAAAAAATACAGTCCTGAATGCGCTGCTGAAATTATAGGAGTTAAATGGGTTTTTTTCCTTCTTTTAAATCGCAGGAGTTTGTGAGGCTCACTGTGTCTGATATCCTGGTGACCTACATAACCATTCTGGTGGGAGATTTCATCCGAGCTTGCTTTGTCAGATTTGTGAATTACTGTTGGTGCTGGGACCTAGAGGCTGGATTTGTAAGTATCTTATAGCCAAGTCAGTATCTTGTAGCCGAGAAGATAAAAGTAATTTAGGGCCATTTGGTCAAACTCTACAAATGAATTTGTTTTGAATGCTTCCAGTGGTCATCTGGGCTTGCCTGATAATATAATTGGTGCGCATCGTCTATGCATAACTTTCCTGGGTCAGTCAGCTCCATCCCAGTAAGAACTCTACAAAAATGCATCTGAGAACTTTAAAACATGAAGCTGACTTAAAAAAGAAATAATCCGGTGTTCATTCAGATGTTATAACCCCAAAACCTTGGGCCCTTCTATATCCCTTTTCAAAGCCCCAGACCTTCCTGTTCATCACCCACCCTGCAGGCAGGAACCTGCTTTTCCCACAGCACTGTCTTCTGGTCGCTGCTGGAAGCTGGTGTTTCTTCTGCTGCAGTGGAGCAAGGAGCATTTCCTTCCCCTCTCATGTGTGTGTGACACACAACAGCACTGGACTCTTTGGTATTCCCAAAGGCTACATTACCAAAGCAGCCAGTACTGGAGCTGCACAAAACACAGGAGAAAATAATGGAGGGGTGGAGGGAAGTCCATTGATTCACACGAGAGGAAACAAAACCAGATGGATTCAGATGGAGGTGAAAATACCTTGCAAGATCACGAGCAGACCAGTGCACTCACTGCCTAGCTGTCAAAACGGGAGGGTTTCCAGGAGCGGCCTGGAGAAGGGCAAAGGGGAGGGCTTTGGTCAAGGAAGAGCAGGCGGGGCACAACAGGCATTTTGCTGCTTGTGGAGCTCTTTGTGTTTCTTCTGAGGCAGGCAGAGGACATTTCCCAGGGTGGCCCGGGGAGGTCCACCCAGCAGCCAAGCAGCATGAAATTACTTCCATTACTTGTGCAAAGATGGTTTGCTGACAATTATCTAACCCAACCTAGCCATAGACACCAGCACAGTTTTATATGCGTTTTTCTAATGCAGATTGTGAATAAACTCCTTGTTTAACCCAGCCTTCTCACATAAGAATACTCAAGGCAGAGGACAGCAGACACTGAAAGTTGTCTTTATTTTCATGCAAAAAAGAAGCCAATATTAACCTCTAGCTAAAGATTTAAAGTAGAAATGGACCAGAATCAAAAGAACAAAGAAAACAATGTTTTCTAACCATCCTTTCCCAAAGCTGTGAGCAGTCAGCTAAGCAAGACTCTGACTAGGCTCCCTTTGAGTTTTTATCATAAAGCACAAACATCTTAAACTTCAACTTTATGAATTGCTGACAGAATTAACTAAATACAAATGGTATGAAAAACAGACATACCACATAGCATATTCCAAAGATATAAGACCATCACTTATCATTTCTTAGAATGCTGTTTTCTGCATTGCAGCTTAAAAAAAAGGAGGTTTTTTTCAAGAAAACATAACAAGAAAATCTTTACACATAATTTCATCCGCCAAAAATCACCTGAGTTTTGTGCGCACAGAAGTAGATATATATAGAAGAAATAGCTTCATCATAGGCAAATCTAACAAAATAGTAATTTATAAAACAACAAATACTGCCAATAGATCAGATCAGCCTGTTCTGGACCTGCTACTATGAACACCCACATCAGATAGCTAAAATACTACTTTATATGGAGCAACCTATCAGCCAGCACAGAGTAAAATGCCACCAAATACCCATCAGGTCATCTATTCCCTCGTATTTCTCTCCCTTTGCCCTCTGTTTCTGTTCTTCAGCAGCTTGGACCCAGGAACATGGACATAATCCAGCATAGCATTTGCCCTCCAGCTCATAATTATCACTGCTTCGAGATGCAATATTTCACCAGGGTGGAACGGCAAGTCCATAGCCAGGCACCAGCTGGAGTTTAAACGTAGTCCTGTGCCATGCTCACAGCTGGTGTTATATTAGCAGAGAGAGAAACACAGAGCAGCTCTAAGCACCTCCATCTATCTTTCCAATTTTCAGCAAGCCAAGAGAGAAGCAGCAGCCCACAGTGCAGTAGCTCCAATTCTGCTTTCCCCACACTGCTGCTGGTCATTCCAGCAGTGTGCACGCAGCAGGAGCCCTCCCAGGAATCCCTGCTTGCCAGCTTTAAATAAGCATCATGCACCCAGCAGAAAACAATAGCAGGTACCTGTAGCAACAACACACTTTCCTTTCTTTTCCCATACAGCCGTCCTATGCAGAGTTTGACATCAGCGGCAATGTTTTGGGTTTGGTTTTCAACCAGGGAATGATTTGGTAAGATATTTACAATTTTTTTTATTTTTCACATTTTTTAGAAAACCTGTTAGTAGAGTTAGAAATCTTCCAAGCCAACTAGATAAACCTTTGGGTTCTGGTTTTTCTGACTGTTTGGCTTTCTGTGCTTAACGATAAAAGTGGGTCTCTCTGCACTGGTTACATTCGCCTGACATTTTCCAAGCCACCTCCAAGAAATTTTTGTCACAAACTGAAAAACTTTCTTTGCACCCCCTGAGAAGTCTGAGGCCTTGCTGGTCCTCAGTGAGGGGGACCATACCATGACCATACCATAACCACACCCTATGGATGCAGGTGGCTTCTACTGTGGGAGCACAGTGGGTATAATCATTCAGCCCGCTCAGACTTCATTTGTGAACAAACCTGCCACTACATGAACACCTCTTTTTCCGTTCTTGAAAAAAGTAAACCTTCCAGTCTTTCAAAAAACAGCACCTGTCCTTCTCTTTTCCTTTTCAGGATGGGATCCTTCTACGCGCCAGGGCTCGTGGGTATAAACGTGCTGCGCTTATTAACCTCCATGTATTTTCAGTGCTGGGCTGTTATGAGTAGCAATGTCCCTCACGAAAGAGTCTTCAAAGCATCCAAGTCTAACAATTTTTACATGGGACTGCTGCTGCTGATCCTCTTCCTCAGCCTTCTGCCTGTGGCTTACACCATCATGTCCTTGCCTCCCTCCTTTGACTGTGGACCTTTCAGGTACTACCAAAACACCAAAAAGGACATTTCTGTTCTCTGGTACATGAGATTATTTTCATGAAGTTAGAAGGACTGGACTCCAGCAGAGATGGTGAAGTGTTTAAATCCTTAGCAATGTGAGGCAAAGGGTCATGTCCAGCTGTGGAGTGTAAGCAGTCAGCTGGGAGCACTGAACCTGCTCCTGTCTGCTGCTCTCCTGTGCTACATGATTCCCAGTGCTTTCCCAACACACACCAATGAAAGCACCAGAGAACAGCAGGGGTGGGACAGCAAGGTAAAAAAAAAAGACAAAAAACCCAACAGTAGCATCACTAAGGCTCTTTGGAATGTTGTGGAAACAAAACGAGTCCAAAGTCTCCTTCATAGAGACAAGAACTTCCACAGCGTGAAATGTATTTACATGTTGACTTTAGTTGCCAAATAGCAGGAAATGGATAGGGGTGAGCCTGTAAAATTTGCCTCTTTTTTGGGGGGCGGGGGGTTGGGTTTTTTTTTAATGTTGTGGGGATTTTTTTTTTCTTTTAATTAGGGCAGAATCAGCACTGCACAAAGCATTCAATGGACTGGATTAACATGTCAATAAAGTCTAATTTGATTGAATAATGCCATTTCCTGGGCCTGCTGAATCTGACTCAGCAAGGAGCCAGCTTGGAACAAATTGTTCCTGTAGATGCACTGTTTTTGGTTATCTGCTTGCTGACGGAGAATGACATCAGAAAGCTAAAAGACTCGGGGGAAAGGCAAGAGACCAAAATACCCTCAGTTCTATAACAAGGACAGGTGTCAACGAGTAATGTCAGAAGATCTGACAAGTAACTTGTTGCACGCAGACTATCATTTGGAGATGACTAATCTGCAATGTGAAAGAGCTATTTCAATTCCCAATCAACCCTTCAAAAGCCACTCAGCCTGATTCAGACCCTTGGCAGCTCGGCTGAAAGCTCAGCTCTCCTGAGCTCCTGGCAGTTGATGAGGTTGGGATACTGTTTATCCAAGTTTTCTTTATTGACTCTCATCATCAAGACAGAAAGTCCAACACCCTCCTGACTGGAAACCTGCAAGCTCCCAGGAGGCATCGAGCCTAAATGAGAGGAATAGCACTGATAGGGTTGAATTCCCAGACCCAGAGATGCTGGGGAGAGAAGAAGGTCAGTTACATAATCCAGCCCTTTACAGATTTGTTCTCCTTTCATACAGAATACTCTCATCTGCTTTATCAATCCTGTTTGAAATTACTCTTTCACTGAGTTTCCTATTAAGCAATAATCACAGCTTGCTATTTTTGTCATTACTTAGCAGCTCTTCAAGTTGGCTCATTATTTCAGAAAGCCGGAATTTGCATACGGAAAGTCATCTCTGCCATGAAAAGGCCATATTTAACAAGATATTCATCAGAAATATATGGTTACTAGAGTCTGTAGGTTTTTATCTATTTCAGAGGGGTAAATACTCCAGACTCGTGAAGGAGTCAAGCGTGGAGATAAACGCATTGACTCCAGGGGTAAGTTGGCCTAGCAAAGATTATTTGTACAATCAATGAGGGGAGAGAGGGAGGGAATGAATGAACCAATAGATAATTTAAAGTAAAGGCATTTTAAACTCCTTGATGGCCAACAGCAAGCTGATGCTCACTGAGAGGGGAAACAAGCTGCTCAGCACCATGAGACTACAAGCCATTTTGTCCCTCCAGGAGATATCTACAATCCTTAACTGGCCGTTTGTCTTTCCAGTGGAAAGAAAAGGATGTATGATGTCATTCAAGAGACCATCGAGCTCGATTTTCCACTTTTTGTTGCCAAGATCTTCAGCTATGTGGCAAATCCAGGACTGATCATACCTGCAATTCTGCTCATGGTGTAAGTTTTCCTTGCAATATTACATGCCTGGCTTGGGGGAGAAGGTTGAAAAAAAAATTCTGGGATATTAGTCAGGTCTAAATACAGCTTCTGCTGAGATAACAGCATGGATTAGAGCAGACACATGCTCTCTACCCCCCGTACCTTTGCCTAACCCAATTTCCCAAAATTTAATTACCTGACCCAATTAAACACAACTTTGTAGATGAAATGCATTGCTGACAGAGGCCTTGTAGATATCAAAGCTGTCACAGCTTCCATATAAAAAATTTTCTGTAGCCAGCAGGAAATAAATGGACAGTCTCAGCCTGGTGCCTTTTGGAGAAGCAATTTCTGTCACAGCTGGTGGTATTTAGAGCACAGCCAAGACAGGGCATTCAAAAATTACACGTTCCAAAAATATGAAGAGTTGTGAGCTTTGTTTGGGTTTGGGGGGTTTGACTTTTTCATTTTCCAGATAATACATCTGGTATTTGTTTTAGTGCCATTTGATCATTTAAGCTTTGAAAGCAGACTTAAATCCCCAGCACCTTCAGCAGTACTAGGATTAGTTCTTTTTTTTAAAAGATATTTTTGGCACTGTTCTTGAGGCTTTCCATAGCTATCAAAATGAGTAGGAGAGCTGTGGCCAAATTCTGCAGGCAGTTCTGAACACTTCAGACTAATCAATAGGAGACGGGGAGAGAGCTGGGGAGCCTGTTACATCCAGAGCTTCTTGTNAAGACTGCAGAACACCCCAAATGGGCCACCTTTACAAAAGGGCTGCAGGCCAAGTTTCTGAGGCTTTGATGCTACCCTCAAAAAAGCTGATGAGAGAGAAATACCTTTGAAAAGAATGTGGTTTTTTCCAATGACAATCTCCTGCCCTTTCCTCCACTGACAGCTGGGACAAGTAACAGCACAAATTCAGTTTATTTGTTGAAGAGACACCTTTTATCACACCTTCCCAGTGTTGGCTGTTCCCACAGCCTTACCATCACTCCATCTCTCCTTGAGTCACTGTTTTGTCTCTGCCCTGACTCCCC
>VZTG01005021.1:0-63425 GCA_013397845.1 Melanocharis versteri | reverse complement strand
CAGAACAGAGCATTCCGCACCACCGAGTGCTGGAAGGAGAGAGAGACTGAACTGGAGGTGATCATACTGAGGTCCATCTTAGAACAACAGGAATAGGGATGGTACCTGCAGACCCTTAGCATCCCACTCTCTGCCTTGACACAGATTTTACTATTGTGTATCCCTTCCCTCCAGGCATAATAATCCCTAGAAGAAATGGGCAGCCAAAGGCTGTTCTTATCTTGAATCTACTCTTCTTTAATGTGTCTTGTTTAATGGTTTTTCCCCGTTTGATTTAGTCTGTGAATCAGGGCTCCAATCCTCCTTCCTTGAGAAAAAAAGTACTTGCTTTAGGTGTACTGAATACTGGCTTTACTCCTCCAGCTATCACTCTGAGGCTGTTCTGTGCTTTCACCCAGTGCTCTACCCTTTCTTTTTTGTTCAGTTCCCATTTTCCAGGGCATCTTGAAAAAATTTCACTTTGCTGGAAGTAATGTAGATTCTAGTTTGGTGGTAAAACTCCATATCTACACAAGAAAAAATGTGTCATTTTTTGTATTTTCTAGAATATTTTTTGTGATGTTAACATTAGCAATGCTTGTCTTGGCTTAAGAGTGCAATCACTACAGCAAAGTAAAATGTAGCTACTTTACATGGTGTTATGACTAACAGACACTGTGGCCCCACAACCTTTCAGCAAGACACATGACTACAAACAAAGCAAGATTTCTGTAGGTGTAGAAAACCTATCTGGCTTGCTTCAGAGAATTAAATATTATTTAACTCACAGTCAATCCAAGCTGTATGGGGCAAATCCATTATCATCCATAAAAGAACGCAGAAAAATGTTAAGTGAAATGTGCATATAGGAGACAGGATGGGACAGGGGAGGGAAATGGAGGAAGACGTTTGTTCAGCCTAGGCTTAAATGGAAAGACTATTCAGACAGGATTTCTCCTTTCCCAAAGGTCAAGGAACCTGATAATCTGGGCATTGGGACACTAGTAGGGCAGGTTAGCACCGTCTGTGGCTCAGGTTGGGGTGCAGACACGTACGGTTACAGGCAGAGGAATCTCCAGCAGTGCAATAGTGATGTAGGCTGCCAGTGTGACCTCGTCATTCACTCCACCCTGCAGGGAAACACAAAAGTACTTGTTGATCCCACACAGCACCACTGGCTTTTCCCTGTGCTCCATACCTACATCCTGCAGGCACAAATTCTTCCTGGACTGCTTTTCATGCTGAGTCCTTCAGAAGATGCTGCTGACTTCTTCCTGCTTCTGTGACAGCTAACATATATAACTCCTCACTCCTTTCCAACCCCCAAGTGCTGAAATAACTCTGTTGATCCCAGAGTGGGTCATGGTCAAGTTCCAGCCTGACAAAACCCTTGTGCAGCCAACCAGGAGACTTGTTACCTTCATAGCATTGTTCAGGAGCGTCCCAGAACTGCGGAAACACCCATTCTCCTTCTGCTTTTGAGTAAGCCAGCTCAAAGCATCCTGGATGTGCTTCTCCTCTATGAAGATGTGAGGCCGGGCCTGGGCAAAGGACTTGAGGACAAAAGCTGTGAGCCTGAAAGTGGTAGACACATCCTGAGCAGGCCCTGTATCCATCAGAGGTCATAGGGCCCACATAACTTCATCTCCACCTCCATTCCAAACTCCACAATGACCAAGCACAAGAGAACATGGAGGAGTGAGAGGGCATTAAAAGCAGAAATGAAAAGCCAGAGGTACTGAAGTCTTACCAGGTATTTCCAACTTGCCCATAACGTGGCCCAAAGGTGCTATAAGAACCATCTCGGTGTTTATACTTCAATTGCCTTTGATACCCTGAAATGAAGAGTGAAAAAACATTTCAGTTGCCTCAATGCTTTTCAAGGAGCCATGCAAAGGAAATGCAGCAGACAGGGGACACACTGTCCCCTTAGCTATGGCACAAATGGGAGCTATGCTGCTCAGTATTACAAAGGAAGTTCAGGCAAACCCCCAGCTCTGAATGTCTCTGTTCTTGTGCTCTTCCTCTCTCCAAAAACACCTGAAAAATGGGTATCTGTGGTCATTGCTGCTCTCTGCCCAAGACTTCATGAGGAGAGGTAAATGTATCCCAGACTTGAGAGAAATGGGAGAATGGTTCCCTGAGGAGAACTGATTAAACCTGTGAGTCCTATACTGGATAGGAATGCAGAAAACAGGATAATTTTCTTTGGAGGAAGTGCAATTTTCTGCAAAAATAACTGAGTCACAACAGCCCCTTGCTAGTTGGCAGACGCCCACCGTATGTGTATGTACTGATGTTGTGTCTGTCATCATGCCCTAGCTAATGTGCTAGAAATCTGCCCTGGTCAAAGGTGAGCAATACTTTCTACACCTCAATTCTATGGAGAATTAGAGATCTACAGAAGCAGCTGCCATGATTAATGGTTATAGTCTGATTTATGTATTCCATATAACCCTTTTCTTATGCAAGGAAATCCTGAGTTATTGCCAGCCCTGGGCTTTTTCTGTGTTCCTGTTTGGATGCTGCTGTCTCTCACCCTGTACCTCCAACTGAGCGTGGGATTCCTTCTTACAGATACTGTATTGTATACCCCTAACCTGCCAGTATCCTGTTCCTTTCCAGAGACAGCCTCCAACAGATCATCCAGGCCAGTGGCCAGCAGTGTCCTTATCCAGCAGCCAAGGGAAGGGATGAATAGAAAGGCAAAAGCTCACCGCTCACTAAGTATCCAATGGCCTTGGATTTGACCTCTTCACTCAGCTGCCCTGTCTTGTTCAGATAGTCCAGCACGTAGATGTTGGGTGCAAACAGCACCATGTTCTGCTCCCCACAGCCGAAGGGCATCTGGAGGAGCTGGTGCAGGTTCTGCATGGCGGTGCCCATGATGTCACCTGGGGAATGGGACAATTCACCATGTAAATTGGCCTTTAGACTGAGCACAGCCTGAAGTGGCAGTGTTTCGAAATAGCATGTGGCACTTTGAGGAGGTTTCACTTACCTAGCACTGAGAAATACGCTCTGGCTGAGCCATCCACCACAGTCTCTGGGAGAACCAAGGAGACTGTCTCTGACACTGACTCTTCTGGGATAAAAAGCAGATTAATTTGGTTATGATTTCAGATGTATCTACATGCATAGGTAGCAGCTATCCATGGGTGAGACACCACTCCTGAAAAGGGGTTTCCTGACTTCAAGAGATCAATTAATCTGTAATTTTGTTGACAAAGTTTCCCATCCTGCAAATTTTGTGTTGGGCCTGCAATACCCTCACACACAGATTGTCATGGACTTCTATATGGCACCATCAACGAGCCTTGACTGACAAATACACTTTTTCCAGCCTATTTTTCTGGCCTTTCCTGCTTGGGTGGGCAGACCTGGCTTACTGCAGAGTCTGGTTTGTGATTTTACATCTGTTAAATGAAAGGCATTAGAGATAACCATATCGAATCCCAAATACTCTCTCCCTGCATTGACCTGGCCAGCCTCATTTCCTAAAAGATATGCTTCTCTCTCTCTAAACGGAGACATTATTACATCCTCAGCTCTTCTCCTACAGGAAGAATTGTTTTCACTAACAGCTGGACATACATCTAGTTTGTTCAATTTTATCAGATCCTACACCTTTCTTCTCAGAGTGCAGCACACACAAACCTTCTGTTCCCCCTTTGTCTTTAGTCTCTACCTCAGCAAAGAAAGCTTTGGAAAACAAATGGCTCTTACCAGATGCACAGAGTACAGAGTTGTAAGTGGTTTCCACCTCAGTCCCTTCCGGCTTGGGGAAAAGGACAAGAAAAGAAAAAAGCAAAAAGTGAGAAACAACAGCAACAAAGAAAAGGAAGAAATATCAAAAGGAAAAGTAAAAGGGACTCTTTGAAAATGGCCTAGAATGTTTTCTCCTCCATGTGCTAACCTGAGAATAATTGAGGAATGTAACATACTGGCTGATTACAAGTATGAAATGTAATACATTTTCTTTTCTTCCCTATTACGGAGGGAGGCCCTGCAGCTTCACAGGTTGTGATGGAGATAACATGCAAGGTGGTGCTTTCAACAGTGCTGACAGAACCACAGCACCCTGCCATCCAAGGAGCCACCCACTGTGGCCCAGCCTAGCAGAGCTCTCCGGGCTGTGGTGACGGCTGAGTGCCTGGCACACTGGGAGGACACGTGTACAGGAACTTCGACTGGTGGCACCTAGAGCACTCCAATGCACCCACAAGTGACATGCTACAACAACCAAAACTGCAATGCGTGCTACAGTCAACTGGTTAATAATTTCTAGTCTAGTTTTTGAAGTCAAAAATAATCCTGTTGTTCTGTTGAGACGGGTGAAAATATTTTGTGGAAAACTCAGGAATCAAATGTTTACTAGAAAACTTTTTTTGTCAGTTTATTTTAGTGAGCTCCCTGCATCAATTTTTTAACCTCTAGAGTTCCCATTGTTTCCTTATTGGTTTCTAGTTTTTGCCAGCTGATACTTTTTCCCAGCATGTAAACAATTGTTTTTGTCTTTACTTTCTCACACAGTCAGAATACATTGTCTGTCATTCTTCAGTATGAAAAGACAGAAAAGTATTAAAAGAGCAAGAAAAAAAAAGAAAAAGCTTTTTGGATAAACTGAGACAGAGCAAAATGCTTCTGTTTGAAAAGGCACCTTCTTGTTTGTTTCAGTATGTCATTCTGATATGCAACTAAATGAGAAATCCATTGTTTTGTTTGATTTTCAACAGGAAATTAAAACGTACAAACTGTAATTGTTGGAAAGATTTTTTCCTTTCCAGATGAGAAATTCCTGGGTGACAAAAAAATCTGTTTTCCCAAAGAGCTCTCAGTGAGGCTTGGTTCCTGGAGGGGCAAGAAGATGCCCTGGGGCCTCTGGAACACTCACTTCCCTCTCTGGGATGCACTGCCTGCTGCGGGGAATATTGTCATCCGTGTGCACGTGACAACGCAGCTTCATCCCAAGTGTGTTACACTGTATCCATTCCTGCTAATTAATTGTTCCATCCTGGATGCTGATCTCCGATTCCATCCCATCAAGGCTTGCTGTAGATTAATTACCACATTACAATAACAGGATAGGAAGAGCAATCTCCCAGACACCCTGACAGAAGCAACTCTAATACTTGTTCAGTAATTTACATTCCCCTGTCATCTGGGAGAAAAAATTTTACAGTGCTCTATCTTCCTGTTTCTTCAAAGAACAAAACAGTCTTTTTTCTGAAGGGGTATATGAAATTAGGAAAATTTCCTGAAATGTTAAACAGTTGTTCATGTATTATACATTAAAATCCATTTGTAAATAATTAAAAAAAAAAAGTCTAGCAGATAGGACTGTTGTTCCATCATTACATTCTGGTTAGCAAAACATTTCCTGAAGCTACATGAATCCTAGCTCAGCCTTACTGAAAACTGGGATGTCTGCAATGTAAGGACTTATTATTATATAGATTTCCCTGTACAAAAAGCTGGTACTTTTCGTTTGCTAATAGCATCCAGAAGTCTTATACTGAGGATTAATTTTATGACTGGCAACTTATCATGTGAAAAGCTATGTTTTTATCATTGCAAAACACTGCTTAAGAAAAGAAGTGTACAAAAGAATATAAAAATAAAAGGTTACACTGTTTTGAATGTTCTTAGAAGTGTAATAAAAACAACTCAAAACAGTGATGGTAGTTTTGTTTAGAAATATTTGTAGATTGTAGTGACTGTTCCATATTCCAGAGTATTGGCCATAGGCTGGAGGAGAAGCATAAACTTTCTGGCTAGTGTTCTATTCACAGCCTCTCCCTGTGATTTATTACAGGCAAACCCAAGGATTTCTCATTTATCTCTGATATGATGTGTCTCGCAAAAACCTGCCATTATTGCCTGCCTTATTATTCCTGTCCCTCTATGTGATGTAAGACCCTGCTTTGACTGTGAGATAGCAGCATTATGAGTTATGGGCTCTATTGGCCTGTGTTAGATTTATCAGCGCTTCTTTTGTAAAAGCTTGCAGGAGAAGAGTCCCACAGGCCATTATTGCTGATCTCACGGCTAAACCAGAAAACCTTTCTCACACAGCAGCTCTTGCTGTTATTATTGCTACTTTCCTGTGCCACCAAAAGTAGCAGCCCACGTACCTCCACCAGCAGCTGTCTGATGACCGTGTCCTTCCGCCCTTTCTCAGGGGTCTCCACAATGTGGTTCCCGCAGGGCTGCTGGTTCTGTAGGGCCTCAGTGGTCACTGAGAACTCCACCTGCCCTGGAGGAAACAGGGGTCAGTCAGCCCTGCTAGGCAGAGCCAGGGAAATATGGGTTTGTGTTTGTGCTGGACACTCTGTGATGCATTACAGAGAAGCTTTTCCAAGAGGAGAACTAAATCTGAGACAGGGTTTTATCTTGATCCAGATGCAGCCTTCCAGACCCCCTCCTTTGTGATGGCCGCCCAAGCAGGTGTTAGTCCATCAGCATGAATAGTAGTGATGGGGAAGGTCTCATAAATCAAATGGTCTTTTTCTGGGAGGCTTCAGAGAAAGCCAGCTTTGATTAAAAAATTTCAGACCCAGACACATTTGGACAAGACATTCTTAGCTCCACAACTGGAATGTCTGAGTGCTTTTCATGCATTAAGGGAATTTGTGATTTCTATTAAAATGTTGGGAGAGCCATGGCCTGTAACACATGATTTGTTTAGGACCTGGAAACACTACACGCAGTGTAGTGTCTCAACCTCAAGGTTAGGCTTCTCACTTCTGAGATAGAGAAGATCCTTCCAAACAGGTTTGGAGTCACCTAGCTCCTCACACCAAAGATCTGATGTCATACACAGATATCTGATCCCGGTATCTTCTTGTCATCCGGTCTCTTACCTAGAGATCTTGGTGTTACTGCCCAAGCAACAGTTTTTCTTTCATTCACGCAGATGCAGTAGGATTCTTCCTGTTTCCCCACTGGTACAGCCAGGAAATGAGCAGATTCAGCCAGAGACACACTGACCTGCCAGGTGTACAGAGAAGGGTCACGAGGTTTGGACTTGCAGAGAAGCTGAACTTATTGCAGACAAGGCAGCACATGGAAAAAGGTAATGGAGCAGGTTATACCGTGGGTCTGAGGACCTCATGGGTATTGCAGAGCAAGAGCTGCTCTGAAATTTGTACAATTGTAAGAGATCAGGGAGGTAACTGTAGAGAATAGGATCTTTGGAAAGGAAATCGATTCTGGGAAAATGAATTGCACAGAGCAGTTGTGCCATGAATTAAAGATCTCCCTCATGATTAGTTAGGTGAAGAGATAAAACATTAGCAGTGGGAAAGCTAGTTAGGGAACGAAGAAAGGTAGAATAAGGGAACAAGGAAAAGTGGAATAAAGAGCCTGAAAATAGCAAACAAAACAGAAAATACAGGGACGTAAGTGAGAGTGCATTGGAATGACTGGATAAGTGCCCTTCCTTGTTTCAGCTTCAATCTTTTTAGAATAAAAATCTGTATCTATAAAAAGCTGAGCAAAGGTGATTGAGATTCTGTATTAATCCCTTCTCAAATTTTCTCGTGTCTTTTTTTGTTAGAAAAAAATGCAGGTAAGAATGGCGAAGCTATATAGCTCTCCTCAGTGTTTTAGGGACAGATGCAAAAAATTACAGGATGTCTGCATGTTCCAGCAAATCTTCTGTGAAGTTCTGTGACATGAGACTAAAGGCTGAACACAAATATCCACCCTGGTGAACCTGAAATTTCCATGTGGGTTTGCAAGGATTCTGTGATCTGTGAAGAACCCCGGTTCTCTATTTCTACAGATCAATGACATAAATTTGTGATGACAAGGCTGGGGGTCTCAGTAGCAGAGCTTTAGGCTCTGATTCAAATGCAGCTTTCAAAACTTTGGCAGGAAAAATTTTCCCTCTTCATTGAATACAATAAAGATTCATACATATGTACACCTATATGAAATCATATTTGCAGATCAGTCATCTGGCTTGGAACACGTTGTTAAAAGCGACCCCCTGTAGTGTCTCCTAAGCTGTTAGGCTGAGCAAAGCTGTGAACATCTCTTACCCTGATGCAGGCAGGCAGGTAGTTGAAGACAGTGGCTTTCAGCGTGAAGGACTCCCCACGCACTACAGAGTAGGGCATGGTGAGCTCGACAAAGAAGGGCTGGAAGGCTCTCAGGGACACTGTCGGGGACAGGCCAAAGCCCGTGTCTGCTGAAGTGCAGAATGCATTGGCTTTCCACTCGGTGATGGTGTCAGGGATGGTCACTTCTAGATCAGCTTTGCCCTCAGAGCTGGTGAGGGGCAGAGAACAAGATTTCAGTTATATTCTGGTGTTCATCTATTCTCCTCACAGCCTACTGAGCAACATATGCTGACAGCAAACCCCTGACCAGCTGGGATATAGGCACTGGCTTTTGCATATTCCTCTAAAGCATCCTACACTTAATGTCCTTAAAAAATCCCTTTGTCTACTAGAAATACTCCTCTCGCTGAAATACTGATACATCCACTGAGGCTTTAACCTAGTCCAAGGTTCTGGCCTAGTGACCACACTCTACATTCCCTTAAACACTTACTTCACTGAAACTATGTCCCAGATCCATGTCTCAGGGAAGTACTTCCGGACAGTGTCCGTGGGATTGCCATCAACAATATCTTCTGCCATGTCATAATCCAATTCTCCATGAAGATTCATTGTAGAGACTAGCAAATTCATTCGAGGACAGGAAGAAAGGAAAAGATGTGTCAAACTCCATTCTAAACCAGGAACATACTTTCCCTCCAGGTAGTTTTTATCCTTAGGTCAAATTTTAAAATTGAAAGAACAGCCTTGACATCTTGGCCATTGGGAACATTAATTTCTCTGTTGCCATCTCAGTATTTAATTTTTTTTAATGTTGCTGCTCTTCTTACAGAGATTGGATGAAGTTGAGCATTCTTTCCCCACTGCCAGCAAACCCATCCATGCCAAAAGAACCATGCATGATGCTGTTTTTGAGGGTATATTTCTATAGCAATACAGAATCAAATATGAAACTTACTGTCCCCATATATTACCATGGCACATAGTTTAATAATCTAGTTGAAGAATTGATTGCATTTATACATGACCAGAAATAGAAGCTACACTTAGCCCTCTGTCTAGGAATTTTTAAAAAATGAATATGGATCTTTACATCTCTGGCCACTAGCAAATATATAGGAGGATGCTTTCTCACAGCGCTGCATACTGTTGTGCCTTATGAAAGACATTTCCATCAGCCTTAGAAGAGTTTACGTCTTCTCAAAGCAGACAGCTGTCTTGGGGCATACTCTGATGACAAATCCTCCGTCTCAAATCCAAAGATCTGATCTCTTATGAGTAGAAGCCTAGAAACTGCCACTGGACCAAAAGCTACGATTGTTTAATTGGAGCTGGGATACTGCACCGTAAAAGTCAGAAATTGGAAGTGATGTAGGTGAGTCTTTTATATAGTCTTTCTAATCTGAGATCTGTTTAAGAAAACAAGCAAACAAAAGCAGTATCATTCTCCTATCTTCACAGTCACCGAACTTGCAGAGAAGCGACATGACCTACCTAGCCCCTGGTAGTCATGGAAGTGGGGAAACTGGGAACAGAACCAAATTTCTCAACCCCAGCGGTAAAATATCGAAGCACAGGATTGTACCACCTTGTCATTTGTCTTGGCCCACTTTTGCCTAGCTGCTCCTCTAGCTATTGCTAGAATGTGGCTGCCTAGAAGCAGATGCTCCTTTTTTAGCTGGACTCAGATCTGATGGGAAAAAAGAACCAAACCCACTACTTTTGCGCTGAAAGACTCTTTGAGTGCCTACAAGCCCTCCCCTGCTGTAGGGGCTGGCGTGGGAGTCACCAAGCACACACAGTTCCAGCCAGGCACATCTGGCTGCCTGGGAAGATGCAGGCAGAAGTGGATCCGTTTCATATTTCAGGACTAGGTCCAGGAGAGAAAGATCCTGAATTAGGTCAGCATATCTGAACACAACCAGATCTGCCTGTGTAATTAATATTCAAAGATTCAAAGAGGGAAGGAAAGAAGCAGGGTGGTAAGTTTTAGGAGGTTGTGTGAGAGGTAAAACCAAGAAGGTACTAGAACCACTGTAACTCCTTTCCATCATGTGTTCTGGGTAATGCTCGCAGAGTTCAGGCTTATGGATCTTGCTGCTAGTGAAGACTTTTAAGCCCAATTCCTAGTAAACAAAGAGAAAGAAGAACAAAAAATATGCAAAAAATGGTTTGAAAATAAACTTTATTTAGTATGTCAAGAATGGATGTACTTAAGTCTGGTATTGATCAGAATAACAAAGGCTTGTATGTAAATTCCAGGTAGGCTGGTTTGACACAGATGTGGAGTCTCTATCATGTTATTCTCATGCTAAGGCTAAATCCTGGCATGATCAGATGGAAAGGTAAGGCCACAGGCCTACCTTGGGGACAGCTGCCTGGGTGAAAATGGCATATGTGAAATGCACTGGAATGAGGGTACCCAAAAAGCTTTTTGTAGGACACTTTGGACAGGTATGCGTGGATTTGTGGGTTATCAGATTAACTGACACTTTATTAAATACCTATTTAAACCAGAGGAAGAAAACATGACTGCACGAGGAGTTTCTAGTATTATGGCACTAGAGGTAATCTCTCAGGACTGTTTCCTTACCCAAGCCCATTTGCAGGTGTCTGTGCTATGAGGGGACCTTTCAAAGTTTTAGTGGTTTAGAGAAGCACCCAGTTACTATTTATGGACTAAGTAGATGTAGGAACTGGGCCTGGTTATTTTCTGGCATACAAACGTGAGCAAGTTTGCAGCAAATGAGCTTATTTTTTTTAATTAAAAAGCCCTTCAAAGCAGGTGAGAAGAAGAGAGGAGACTGAATTTGAAAATGGAACAAAAAAGAAAAATGAAAGGCTGGTGCTTACTTTGAGAATGTCATAGGCATCTCCTTCGCCGTCAGCAGAAATGGGTACGTAGAGAAATCCATTTAATGACAGATTGTCAAGTGACACACATGGATTTACGTTGTCTTCTTCCAGGTAGTAGTCCCTGAAGCTATAACCCTGGCTTTCCTTCAGTGGCAGAAGGTGATACACCTGGGGAAATGCAAATACCAGGGAAAAATGCAGCAGGACAGCACTTACAGGGACAGACACAACTCCATTGGTAAACGCCAGCTTCTAAAAACCAAGTGTAGTGAATGCAACTATAAAAATACATAGCCCCATGTCTATAGTGGTGTTAGTGGGTACTTGGTTGGTTCATGTACTTGCTCACTACCAAAAGTAGCCAAGACTCACAGAGCTGGGAGAAAGCTCATTTTCAGGCTTCATGAGGAGAACACTTTTGTCCACTGCACGGAGGGCACACAGGGATCTTGGAGAGGTATGGAGTTGCAGGTGTGTGTTGGAAGCAGGAAGACCTTCCTTGGGTGCAAAACTCAATCTCACCTGCAAATCCAAAAGGAAGTTCAAGCAACCACTTTTCCAGACACTGTTACATCTATTATTCTGGCACTTCTAGCCTTGTGAACTGAGCTCTGCTAGTGTCCAATGTAGATTCATCTTTGATCAATGTAATTAATAAGGATGAGTGCTTCTCTTTTTGATTCTGTCTTGCCCCGCTTTTTATTTTTATAGCTTTGTAGCTTATTCTGGTCACCAATCCTCAGTCAACATCTGGTCAGAACATTTCATGAACCCCATTGTGAATTCTGCCTTCGTTCTGGAAATTTATACTGAGCTGCTGTCCACAAGATAAACATTGGTTGCATAAACCATGGCTTGTACTCACTTTATTGGGGAGGCACATTTCAACCTGGAAATCTTCTGAACTGGCGATGACTTCCCTACTGGGTAAAGTGGTGTACACAAGCATCTGTGCCACGGGAGCAATTGCTGCCTCGACAGAGAAGCTCAACCGAAATGTCCCATAAGCTAACAGAGAGAAAAAAAGGCTATTCAATACGCAGGAGGTTCCAGTATATGCATTTGCCTTCCCCAGATACAAGGGTCAAGTTCACTTCCCAGATAAAAAAAGTCAAGTTCACCCATGCTGAACATTTTTAGTTATCAGGGGTCAGAAAACTGACACATGACTAAGATCTGTGGCTGTTGCTGAAGACACCTGCATTCAAAGACCGATTGTGAATTGACAAATGAGATGAGTTTGGAGGGTCTCAACCTGCCTTCTAGATTCTCCCCAGTTAGCATCTGGCATAACTTCTTGATGCTCCCAACCCTTTTTTTCTCTCAAGCTCCAAGATCTACAAAAAAATAGTCAAGGGGAAAAAAAGTAACATGACTCTTGCAAAGGGTGTCAGCAGTCAAGGTTGCAGAGTGGCTGAAAGAATAACTTGGCAAGGTTACTGCTAAGCAAGAACTTATCTGGAACACCAGACTGTTGCTCCAAGCACAGTAGAAAATGCCCCTCTTTGCTGGAAAACTCTTTCAAGCTGGGTCTGAGCTTTATGTCACAATCTAGACAAGGTGACAGAACATCCCTCGGTACCAGCCTGGGTGAGAGTTTAGTCACTGCTACTAGTGAGGGTACAGAACTTTGTACAGCACACGGGATCTTTTACTGCCATGATCTGTTTATATCCACTGCAGTGCAACTCCTCACAGATTTACACAATATCTCCCTCTTCTCATTTTCAAAAGACATTTAAAGATGCATCACAGCCTGTCTCAGTTACAGGAATGTGTAATCCTTGGACATTTATGTGAATAAATTTAAATGTATTGATTAGAATATAGGTATGCATGTGTTTGCTTGCCTACAAGGCAGGAACAATATTAAAAAAAAAATTAAGGAAACTGAGAGAGACAGAAAAGGAGACACACTCTTCCTGCTTGTACACGTGAGTCTCACAAGACTGGTAAGCATCAGAATAGGGTAGAGTGGCCATCAGAAAGTGCTGGTTTTAGGAAATGACCAAAACATTGTATTTATTTTTGGTTGAAGTTTCTAACATTTTCTCATTAAAAAAAAAAGCACCTGTTGGAACTCAGAGAAAACAAAACTAACCAAAGCCACTTCATTAAAAAAGGTTTAATTTTGAAAATCGAAACATTACGTGCAAAGTTGGAACGAAACATTAAATTCAGTGTTTGAATTGAAGTAATTTATCTACATCCCCCCTGCCCCATCAGATGCTAAAAAGGCATAGATCTGCTCACCGTTTCCAGGATTCACAATCAGATCATGGGTGTCAGCTAATACGATTTGTCCCTTGGCCATCACCTGTGAAACAGAGAAATCTTCCTGGAATTGTTGCTACCAGTGTTGAAAGGTGGGAGAAGGAATATTTGCTGGGTTAATTGTAGAGCGTGAGCAACACCAAGAAGATGCTAAACAAGTGCCAGGCAGGAATTTCCTGGGTCTTTGGCGACAGAAATATTTCCTCCTAGGAGCAGACCACATTGATCATACTTATCTTTGCTTTTGTACATATTACATAGATAGATCAGGTTTGAATGCATTTTCCTCTAACCACATGTAACTTTGGTAGTCATCTGCACATTTTCAACAATTTGGAACAGACTGGAGGTCAAAAAACCTCCTCATTCCTCTCTCAGTTGCATCGTGAAACAGTGTGTAGAAAATTCCACCAGGATTAGTTTTATAACTGCACAGAGTTGGGAGAGAAGACCACAGGCTGCAAAGAATAAGAGCTTGAATAAGGTACCTGAAGCCACGTAGTAAGCAATAGCCTTAATGCTTCCTGTAATTTCCTCATTTTTAGAAAAAGATTCCTTTTGCACAGTCAAAAATACTTTTTATTTAGTTACTTTTGATATGGAATATTTATCCCACAACACCAGACTTGAATTGCAAGATGTGGGATCCACACCTGTAAAAATGGAAGTTCTCTCACTGTTTGTTTACCCGCTGTATGTACATACTTAAAATCAATTTTCCCAGGCTGCTGGGATAAACTGGTCTCTTGTCCTTCCATTAATTGTTAGTAGTCCTGAAAATAAGCATAGACACATCTCTAGGACAGGTTTCTACTCTCTTTTTTGAATATCAGCCTAAGTCCCCCTGATGTTCTGTGCAGTCCACCAGAACTGAAGTGCCTGTTCCACTGATATTTTTCTTGTTCTCCAAAGCTACTCTCATCTCCTTTGCTAGTGTCATTAAATGGGATAACCAGAAAAACAAATTTAGGGAGAAAGACATCCTATTTGGATATTCTTTTGATTCTTCCTGTTCTCCTGAGAGAAACTGACATGTCATTGTTTGGTCACAGTTCAATTAGTCTCTCTTCTCTGATCCCCAAAATGAACAAATTCATTGTTCTTAATGCCAGCATGTTATAGTCTGTTCCAATTACTGTTGTCTCCCAAAATTCTGCACACAGAAGACAGAGAAAAGAGAAACATTAGGAAAATGCACTTAGATTGCACTGTTGCAGGCCACACTTTCCATTTCAAATGCTCTCCATCATTACTGGCCATCTAGCAGTGCTCTGGTTGCTCACCATGGAACAATGATAACACAGTACTTCCTGTGGCCGCAGATCAAAGTAACCCCAAATATGTCTTACCAAATTATAAATGACAATTTTCTCTTGCTCCCCTATGGCCTCTGGTGTGAAGATATAGTGCACCTGGACCTCTGCTGAGGAGCCACAACTTAATGTCTCAGGCTTTGGCTCAATTTTGAGGAAGCTCTTACTGAGGGAATAAGACCGAGTTACTCTGCGTGTGGCGTGCTCATAGGATGGTGTTATCCAGTCACTGTCATAACAGTTCAGTTCAGGTTTATGATCTGCCTGAGAAAGAAGAAGAAAAGGTTGATAGCCAAATGAAATCAGGTAAAAAGTCACATAAAAGTCCACAGAAAAACTCTGGATATGTTCTGTATTTCCCATTCTTAGGAGATTGTGGATAACCTGCAGAGAAGACACAGAGAAGTGAGGTGACCTGCCAAGAAACTTGCCTTATTTTCCAATTGTCAGAAAAGACTGATAACCCATGGATAGATATTTCCCCTGCTGAAGAGAAAGACACAGGCTTACCCCTGTCTCTGCCACTCACTCGGATTTCCAGGGAGAGTTCTGTGAAGCTGGTAGTGTCTATGGAAAACCAGGATTGTCCCTGCTCATCTGTAGTGTAGTTCCCTTTGTATCTGTTTCCACCCACAGCAATTGTGATGGTTTCATTGGCAAGTGGAGCATCAGTGCCATCGACCAGCTTCACCTAACAAAGCAATAACAAACTTCAGGTTCTAGACTAGCAACAAAAACCGATTCCCAAGTAATACATCCTCTTCCCTCTTTTCCTCCTTGCCAGGCAGGATATTTCTTGATAGAGAAGGACAAAAGAAAAGGATGTGGAAATGTGTGAGGCATGCCCTGAGTTGTCTGAGGGAACAACTGAGAACATTGTCAGCAGAACAACCCGGTCAGACCATGGAAATTATCTATCAGGGTCTCAAGTTCCTCAGTAATTTTAACTCCCCCGACCAGCTTCATTTGGGACCTCCACCAAATATCATCTGCCTCTTGAACAATGCAACCTGCACACCCCACTACTCCATCTGACGGGTTTGTGCACTTGTGTGTTTGCTCTGCCATTCATTGCCTAGGGCCTCAGAAGTTCCCTACCATCCCGAAGAGTGGGATCCCTGGTTTGTACACATAGTCCAGCAGATCAAAGCGGATTCTGCTCATGGTAGATGTGATACCACAGGAGCCTGTTCCAGTCATCTCTATTCCTGAGACAGAGCACAGTAAAGAAGGATCAGTAATGAATTTCTAGTCATGTTACCCCATGTTCCTTGTGTTTGCCAGTTCCTCCTGTTATGGCCTGCCATCACTTTGACTTCTCCATGTGCTACTTACCTGTGCCATCTTCTGTGATTTTGCCTTGTACCTCAATGCTCATCTCATATCCCTTGCGTAGGAGCTGAAACACCTTGGTCCTCACCACACCAGAAACACACCCACGAGCATCTGCCTAAGCGAGGGATTGGAGAAAAAACTGAAATTCTGTGAACAAAGTTCGTGCCTTGAGGAATGAGAATAGATACCCCCAAACCCAACATGCTTAACTTCTGTTCATGGAATTCCAGACTTATCTTCAGGGGTTGTCTCCAAGACCAGAACTTGTATTCAGGCTGTTTCCTAGCATTTCATCCACACATTTTCTATGTTCTGTGAGGTACCTGACACACAGTTCTCCAAGGCCCACACCAGTTTCCTTGTTAATTCACTCCTGCCTTAGTTCTGGTCTTCCATTGTCTTCTCTCTTTTTCTTGTTGCCCTTTCTCCTGTATTTGACCCATATAGAATAACTACCTCATCTTCTTTGTTCCTCGTTCTCTATACAGCCTTCTTGTTTTCTCCTCATCTTTGCTCCTTGCTCCCAGTCAGTCCCTCTCACAGTCAGAAAATTCTTTCAAAGATTCTTTTCTCAGTTTGTGGGACAATAGCAAGGACCTCATGGCTGGCAACTGGAGGTTTGTCACCAGTTTCAACTGGGTCAGGTTTTCATCATCAGTTCTGTCTCCAGTTTAATGATCCTTCTCTTAAGAATGCCTTCCTCTGAGATTCTCTGCTTTTCCCTGGAGAGAATGCTGTTTCTGATGCCCTACTGTCTCCCAACAGATTTGATCTGTCTTGAGACAACATTGCCCATTAACCTTCAGAAAAAACACTACATTTTGATCTGGAGACTCACCTGCCTAGTGAATTCTTCACACACAGATTCTGCATCTTTTCCATAACAACTTGAAGCAGACTGGGAAAATTTCCGGCATACTTGGACATTCACCAAACCAGGAACAGGCTTCCCATAGGTGTACCTATAATCACAATGTGTTAAACAATATATCAGATACGGAAACAATCAGTCACAGTCACGCTCAGACACATCTCCTTAAAGACCTCTGTGGATGATTTCCTAATACTTCTTAAAGGCTGACTAATCTGACATTTTAATGATTTCCATCATTTCCATAGTGAAATTCTTCCATCATCCATGGAAGTAACGTTCATCCTGTTCTAGGTGGGACATCTCTGCAGAAAAAGATTGACTTTAGAAAATTATTTCAGCCAGGAACATCCTTGTATTACAAACTGCTCAGGGTTCAATAAAGAAATGGAAAGGCAAAAAGGTACTCAGAAGGAGCAATTTATAAGTTAAAAATGAGAACATCAGGTTTGCATTGCCAATTTAAACTATATCTGATCTGACATCTCGGCGTATTTGAGGGTTTAGTATTGACAGAGAAGCTCTAACTGAAGAAATGTAAAGACAGAAAGAGAAAATGTGAAATAAACTGGGAAGAGAAAGATGCAGATTTGTTTGACATAATCTTTTAGGGAACAGAGGGAGGACCCTTCACTTTGACTGCTCAGGCCAAGCAGCAGGCTCAGGACTGACAGAATGAAATAAGTCTGCAGTAGATGCCTGGGAAAAGCTTAAAAAGCCTCCCTGAGCCCTTCTTTTGGTCCTCAGCAGAAAGGAAGAATGAAGGATAGACAAGAGAGATTTACTGGAGCTCTGTGACTCACAGACCACAGACAGACACTGGAAGCTCGTTGTCCTTAATAGTGATCATCTTTGGCACCTTCACCAGGACCTCGAACCTGGGCAGCACTAGATGGGAGAGAGAAAGTCTGGTATGAGAAGAGTGAATGAGAGCTGTGTACTACACAACAACCCAAGCATAGAGCCAGGATCGTCTAAACAGCCTCTAAATAAACCTCTCTGTGATCTTCGGTACAGATCTCTACCCCTTCCATAGGTTTTCCCAACCTTCCTTCACCACTGTTAGGCTTCGAAGGCAATTAAGGAAGTTTGTAGTCCTTACCTTCCCTTACGTGCAGCACAGGCTTATGTGGCAGCAGACAGCTGAGCAGATTCCTCACCTGTGTGCATTCAGAAGGACACACTGCTCCTGTGTGTTGTGTTCACAACACATAATTTGCAGCTAGGACTTGGAGCTGCACATTCACCCCCTTTGTAATTTGCCACATTGAAATGCCCCGAATCATTGGTTCTCTTGGCTAACTCTCACTGTTCTGGAGATCCAGAGCTGCTCCTGCTCTCACTAAGATGTACCATGGGATATTGTCCTGCACACCCAGAGAGTTCAAGTGAATCTAGCCACAGACTCTCAGGTCTATATTTTCAAGTGGAAGAGGCAGCACTAAAGCCCAATATAAAGGGGCACAAGTAAAATACGTATTTTGCTCCTGAGTATTAAGTTACATCCCTCTTCCCATATTGCATCTTGCAGCCCTACACCTCCAAATCCTCATGTCCAGGACTGGACTGAAGCATGTAATGTCCTGCTTCCAGGTGGTGCAGCTGAGGGTTTTTTCACAGTGCAAGGAAATAACAGCAGGGTGGGTGCACATCCCGGAAATGGAAAACAACCCTGGGTTATAGAGTTTAGACATAAATTTGCCTCCAAGACGGGAGGCAAGGCTCAATGTTTCAACCCTAGCGCACATTTCCTCAAAAGACTGTAAGAGAAATAGCAATAGGAGAGATTCATAGCAAAAAGACTAAAGAACAAAGGAAAGAAAAATCAGTTTAGTATGAGGCCAACAAAGGGACAAAACATCTTTGATTTTGTGGGGCATTCAGAATGGTCTTTGTGGGAGGAGGAACAGGCCATCTGTCACCATGGCAGGTCGAAGCCTATAACCTGGTTTGTGGTCAAATTATTCACCATGCTTGACTCAGAGCCAAATAAGCCATCTCCCATGGGCTTCAATGGCAATCTTCTTTGGGTCACACCCTGCATATTCCAGAAACAGCGGGTCCTGATCAACATCTGGGCTTCATGTAGAGTCAGCGGAGAGCCAGGGAGTGTGAAGCACTGGCCAATCAGCCTTCTCAAATGCACACAGCCTACCCAGAATACACATCTACAATCACCCAAGAAGTTTTGCTAGAGAACTGGGGGTTAAAAGGCTCCCTGCAGCAGCATATTTCTCCTTACTCAGCCTCTGCTACCAGCCTGCTTCATGGATTGTTCTTCAATCACGAGTTTCTAGCAAACATGTTTTCTAAGTTTTCACAGAAACAAGGAAGAGCAAAAATAGAGAGGACTACGAATGGAAAAAGAGACCTTATGCAGATGATGAGAGAAGCAAATTAGGGTCACCAAAATATTGTCATCTCTTACTTCATATCTAGTGCTACTTGCAACAAGCTGCTGGACTGGAATCAACTAACACAAAGTCAGCTGAAATTGGTGCCACAAGCCATGCACAGGAATTCTGGCGTGTCCTGTGCTCCCAAGAGCACTGTGACCAAATACAAGCTCAGGCAGGTTGCAGAGATGCCATAAAGTCAGCAACCACTTCTGATACTTAGCGTTTTCTATCTCAGCCCCTATGAACCTCGTTGCCTATATATTCAGTCCCTCCCTTCTCCATGTTGCTCCCAGGAAATTCCAAATTGAGCAGTCACAGTAAAAGGCATTACTGTCAAATTCCTCTCCTTACCAAATTCCTCCACACTGAAGGAGTGCTCCACATGGGATGAGAAGCTCTTCTGCACAACTATTTTGTAGGAGCCCTGGATGGGGTCCGAGGTGAGGGGGAAGGAGAGCTGTGTAAAGCCTGTTTCCAGTTCCACCCCTTGCCACTGGTACACACGGTTCCTCTGGGGATCCTGCAGGGGAGAGTAATGGTGTCACAAGACAGTACAGGAGAGTGCCAGGGACAGAGCAGTGCAGTGCCCAGTGTACACACATCCCAGCTGGGAAATGCCTATCTGTAATTTTTCAACAACCTGCAAGGTTCTGAAAGCACTTACCTGTCAATTCTGCATAACTTGCATGCCAGAAAGCTTTTAAACCCTTTTAGGTCCGGGGATGTTGTCTCCCCCTCAGCTCTACCTTCAAAGGATGGGGCCAGGAAGCTAGGCAAGACAGGCTGGCAAGGTAACAGAAGGGAACAGAATTGATATCAGAAGGAAGTGGAGCATGTGGAGAAAGGAGGGAAGTGTCAGCTTCCTTGACCGGCTATACAGCCTGCAAAAAGTCTTTTTTCTCCCCTGCCTGGAATGAAGACTGCTGAAGTACCAGGACACAATCTGCTGAGGAATCAGATGCCTGACTTATCTATGGGGCTGAGAAATGTACATGTGTGAGAGCCCTAAGCTAGCGGTGGGCTGGGGAAATGGTGATAGAAACAGAGGAAAGTATACCCCACATATGGGCATCCACCTGAGAGCCCTCCTTTGTGCATCCACACTCCTAACGCTGGAGCTGAAGTCCCACCACTACTACATCTGTGTATTGCTCATTATTAACTGACTGTCAGTAATTAATCCCCTCAGCCCCAAATTTCTTGTAGAAGTCACCGAAACAGCACAGTGGTTCTGCGTAGTTTGATGCACCCTTTTCAAGTTTCTCAGCAGGACGGTTAATGTTTACAGTCTTTCATTTTCTGCCTGCTCTTTGCATTGTACCTTGGCTGTCACCAAAAGTTTATTTACTCTAGACAGGGGTGTGACTCAAGGTATGTGACTATGTGCATTTATTCACTGAGATTTTATCTCAGGACTTAGGGAAAATGGGGATGTGAATGACATCTCCCAGTAAGAGGTCATCAGTCAGGGGGCAGAAGAGGGGGCCGTGTTCCCAAAAAGCCACCTGTGAGGGTGGCACAGTCAGTAAAATGCATCCCATGGCTCTGACCAAATCCTCTTTATCATCATGCTTCAACCCTGCTGAAAAGCTCACCACTTATTGTGAGGGACACCACTGAGCTTACTCAGAAGAGGAATTCGAGAAAATGTTTACATAAATGTTTACATTTCAAGCTGGGCTTGTGAACTTGTTGCCATTCCCGTGATGTGTCTGTAGGGAAGGCCTGAAAGCCAGTCTGTTTTTCCTCAGAAAGGTGTTCTATTTTTTCAAAATTGCATAAGCAATAGGTCAGGATAATAGTTCAGAAGTAGCAGACTCATACTGACCTCTGCCTTTGTGCTTCACTACGATAAATTAGTGACATTAAGGGCGTGGATTGATGGACATTTATTCCTCCTTAAGTGCTGACTCTTAGACTCTTAGGCTGCCTCCTTTCTTTCCTTTGGCCCAGTTCAAATTTCATGCGATCATGTGGTAAACTGCACTGACAGATCTGATCTGGCTGAAGAAAGTACTCTAGAGTAAACCAGTGAATTTTCTGCCACAGGAGTTTCCCACTCTACAAGAGTGCCTTGTAGACAGCTGTGAAATCCCAACGAAGGACATTGAAGGACTGAGAAGGAGCATTGAGGAAGGGAGAGGGGATGGTGGGGATGAAGGACAAGGCCTACATAAGCTGGCTTAAACAGCACGGACAAACACCACGCTTTACAGGCCAGAGCTGAAAACACAGATGGCCTTCCTAGGGGCTTAAAATGGAAGGGTTTCATGGTATTGACACATACACACAAAGGTTATGAAATTATCCATCTTGTTAGGCAAAGACGTATTTCTGGAGGAAGGGGAGAGGATGTATTTATCCCTGCTTCTTTCATGGAATTCCTGTACTCAGTAAATTATCATCTCATTGAAAGGGAAGGGACCCCATGGGACAGCCCTAGCAAAAGGTAGTTCTGAGATGCTCCCCTCGGCCTGCTAGTCCACACCACCCACTGTCTTACTCTTCTTTCTCCAATATCACAGACCATCAGTGGCCCACCAGCTCTGCAGCTCTTTCCTGGAAGTTTGTTGATGGGAAGAGAGAATGACAGCACTCTTAAAGAAGGATTCAAAAAGGGAGCACAGCCTGGTTTTGGCCTGCCTTCTACCTCCTCTGCTGTGACAACTCCCCAGCTCTAGACAGAGATGGTGCAGAATGGAGGCAGCAACCCCACACAGCAAGGAACAGTGAAAGGACTGACTACATAGGACTCATTAATCACGCAAACCAAAATAAAATTTGTGCACACTAATTTCAGGGTCCATCCATGAGCCCTTATCATTAGTTTTTTCAGAAGAAGATATCCCAAATAATAATTGTAAATTTTGTGTTCTCATCTAAAAAAGTGTGTGCTTGAATCATTGATGGAAACATCCTTCCTATTAACTTTTGTCTGCCACTGAAGTTCAACCATTTAAAAAAGAAATAGACAAAAAGGACATGCTTGGGAAGATGGGATGTCTACTTTACCTAATTTTGTTCGTTTGGTTGTGATAGCTTATTTAACACAAGTGTCTAATTTTAGCCGCACTTGGCAGACAGAAACTCTCAGTTCTGATTGGGAAGAGGAATAAGCCATTTTGATGACCTCTAGGCAAGTGTAGTTCTGTTCACAGTTAATTAGTTTCCTCCTACAGCACATTCTGCGATCAAAGAACCATTGTTGGAACTTATTTTGATGCCCAACTTCTCAGCCGTCCTTTTACCAGAGGGAAAAGGTCACACCCCCGTGATTTTTCGCTTGCACCTCAGCCTGAAAACACCACTGCTGGAGACTGGTACCTCTGTGCCTGCACATTCTTCTGCAAATAATGATGTAGTTATCCACTCACCTGAATGTAGACAAAGGGAAACTGTGGGGAAAGAGCAAAAGAAAATCAGTGTTAGAAATAATAATCACATGTAAGTAATTTCCAGATTTTGACTGAAAGGCAGTAGAACAAACTTCTAAGAAGTCCTTTGGGTTCTACCCTTTCTGTACTTGGGTTGTTTCCTTGGTTCTTGATGGCTAAGGGAATCTTTTCTATAGTATTTTAGGGCCCTGACTTTTTGTCTTACCACAGTATGAAAATGTGATGAAGTACAAGTTTTCAAAGAACTTGTCTGCATGAGGAACTGATTGTCTAATAAAATAAAAGGTGGGCTTGCACCCCTGACCAGTTCCATAAAACCAAGGTCTTGTCACGCTGCTCTCTAAGTGTGGGATTGCACCCACTGCCAGAAACAACTGCACACCTCACTACCAGTGGAAACTTGTCCCACTCATTTTTTTCAGTAATGAGATCCGTCCCCACATGCTTAGCCACATCCATTCATTTGCAAATCTGGTTTTAAACACCTATATGCTTCTGAAAAGGGGGATGTGTTCCTCAGCCAATAGAGACGAGTGGAGTGTGTCCTAGGATAGAACATGGAAGAGGTAAAGCACGGTGTGAGAGAGCATCTTATACTTTAAAGGTTGTCTTCGGTGGTTCTGGATGGTGACAATAATGGTGTTAATTAGGAATTAAATCTCCTGGCTAACAACAAGGAATTAAGGCCCTACCTTCTCATTCAGCGGGTAGAAGTCTTTGTCCAGAGAGACGATCCGAAACTGAACTGAAGGGTGTAACAGAAAAAAAGGAAATTCCACTGTTAAATTTGTAGCCATCACCAGGAAATGGCAATGTTTCAATAATTTATAACTCAGATTCATTCTGTAGATCAACAGGCTCTGAATTGAGATCTCTAAGTAATAGAAACAATTACTTCAGGCTCTTTCTCTTGCAGATAGTGAGGGGCAGACAAATTTAGAAGGATAATCAGGTCTTGGCTGAATTGAATTATCTCTTGGGAGTGCCTGTCCTGCTTTGTTGATTCTGGTGCTGCCAAGGGAGACTATGCTCTGCAGTCATCCCAGTTTTGTGCCTCTAGTTGAGTAGAATGAATCGGAGCCTGTGACTACCTCTGGCTGAGATGCTGTGCCTGGAGAATGAAGATTAGGAGTGATGAAAGTACTGTGAACTAGACCTCAGCTGACAGAAATAAGATTTACTGAGTGCCTTCGATCCCCCCATGAAGAAAACCGAAAACTCTAATACAAGTATGGCACCTCTGGAGAATGGAGTCATTAAGATTTTGTGCTGTCAGAGTCAACACCAGCCCAACTCCCGCTACCTGTCTGTCCAGGCTTGTAGATGGGTTTGTCTGTCTGGACGAAGACCAAGCTTTCAGAACTCTTGACCAGCACTGACTTGCGACTCTTGAACTGCAGTGTGTCCCCTGTCACCGTCACAGTGAGAAATGCCACTGCTGTGCTATTGGATTTTGGAAGCTAAGGAGAAAGAAGAGGATAACTGCTTTACTGATTCACCCCATGGCACTAAGCTTTGAAGGAAGGAGTGCCAGCTGGGTCAGAAAGTTCCCTAAAGGGACAAAAAAGACTCAGTGCAGGGAGAAAGAAAAAAACATGATTGCTTTCCTTCTTTTTTTCCTTTTTTGCTTTCCTACTTTTCTTAGAGAAATATTGAAAACCTTATCTTATTCCACCACCTGATTTATCAAAATGAAAATTAACCAAGATTCATTAATTAGGGTATGGAACCCACTGCTTACATTACTCACCAACCAGCCTTCTGCAGTAAAAATTTTGAATAAGCTCCAGAAGCAGCCAAACGACTTCATGGACCTCACTGTCCTTAACAATTCCCCAGTTTTCACTCCATGTTGATATTTTTCATCTCAAGCTTACACATATCAAACAAACATGGGGCACATTCTGTCAGTCAAAGTTGCAAAGAAGTATCATGTGGGAGACAGAATTTGATAATGGAGGAAATTTAGTCCTTGCAAGACCACCACAGTCAGTTATCCACATTGAATTAATCATTTTGGTCGTCTTAGCTTAGGGGTCTCTGACTGCAGTGTGTCTTACTTCTCATTTCTGGAGTGTTTGGACCTACTCTGCCACATCAATAAACACAGGAGGTCATCCCACGAGGGTGAGATACTCACAGAGAAAGGGATGCAGGTGAACACATCTTTCTCTGACACCACGTCATCAATCAGGCTCCTGTTCTCCCCTAGATACTCGAGTGTGGCACTCAGAGTCACAGACTCGTTCAGGTAGGTCAGCTGAACACAGATTTTCTCATGAGAATTCGTGTGTATCAGAAAGGGCACCAGCACCATGTACTGCCTAGGAAGAGAGGGAAGCAAGAAAGATTAGAAATGTGAAACAGTTTTAAGGCAACAGTATTAAGTGAAGGGAAATTAACAAATCAGCATGCCTAATCCATTGCCATCCCTGCAAATTGCAGTGCATATAACATGAGCATTCATTTTATTTTGGGTTTATACATATTAAACGGTCTGACTAATTAGCCTGAAAGCAGGAAAATGCTTGCAGTAGAAGGAACAATTTCTATGCTAATAGAGAGTGCTTTACAAAGCATGTTTTGTTTGGCTTCACAGCAGGGAGTAAGGACGGTTTGAAAGGTTTCAGGCTGTTAATTGAATTTTGTATATCCCACAATCTCCTTTTGAGACTCAAAGGCATTAGCTAAAAACAGTTGAAGAAAAAACCCACCCACTTGTCTGGCTGCTCCAGTCTTCGCCTATCCAGGTTTCCAAATCCTTCACAGGCTGAGCAAAGATGTGAGTGCTTGCAGTTTGGGACCTTATTAAGACGGGCACACAAAGGATTTCAGAGTGTAGTGTTTTATTGCAACTCAAGTGTACTTGCATCTTCAAAGAGCTTTTGACAAAGGTCCCTCACAAAGGACCCTTAAACTAAGCTGCCATTCAATAAAAGGGATCATTTTACTAATAAATCAAATTATTAATTCTGTCCTGGATTAATTGGTTAAAAGATAGGACAGAAAGGGTAGGAACCAGTGAAAACCTCCAGAGTTTGTGTCGAGACCCCTGTTCTTCAGTACATTCCTAAATGATCTGGAAAGTACAATTTTCTCATAATTGTGCAGGATAAGAAAATTCTAAAAATTGACTTACGTATTTGTGGAAAAGTTTTTTTTTTTATATGATAGAACTAAGTAGCAAAAATAGCAAATGAACTGTTCATAAAGGGAAAATAATAAGTGAACTCCCACCACTCAGACTTGAGAACTGTTGGTCAGTCTTGGAAAATTCTCAGTCAGTAGTAAGTAACAAACAGACTGTCGGGAAGTGTTCCGAAAGGAATGGAGGACAAATACAGCTGGGTGCATCCAGAGCTACATTTTTGCCTGGGCTCTGAGCTTTTCGGGGAGTGCTACAGCTACTGTGGAGGCAGTGGGATCCAGGCAGTACCTGCATTTCCTTCACCATGAGGCACTGGGATGAAATGCAGCGAGGAGCCTGCTGGCAACTCTGCTCAGCCCGTGCTGCTGCAGAAGCTGCGAAAGGAGGCAGCTCCAGCCTCCCAGAGAGTGAGTTACAACTTGTGACTCTCTGCTTTCTCCAGTGTTTCCTTTCTTCCACAACCTTCTTACCACGGCTTCAGCCCATGCTGCTCCCCCTAATGTCATTCCCCCTGTCCCCTGTCAGTGGCACTGGCAATGTGACAATAACATCCAGTCTACAGAAAGGACAGCGTGACCTAGTTCGTGGGGAATTTGGCCTCATTTCTCTTCCTGTTCACTGTTCTGCTGAAATTTTGGCCAACTTGCAGAACTTCCCCTTAGGCTGGCTTCCCTGCCTTTGAAACAAGGATATAAACCATGCTGTTTACAGACCTCTCTTTAGGTGTTTTGGGATGTGTTGTTGAGAAGAGACAGATGAATTAAATCACTATGAGCATTTTAAGTAACTTCGGTCACAAAATCCATGTATAGGTATTCCAGGACAAAAAGCATCTGGGCTGCCAAAAGAGATCTCAGCAATGAGCTGTTCTGACAGGAGAGGCAGTGACTCTGACAGAGTCGTGCATCAAGGAGGAGTAGGAGACCCTAGAGACAGTGGCTGAGGCAAAAACGATGAGTTTGTCTATACAGAGAAGGTAATACTGTAGCTTAAGGTGGAATAATGTGTGTCTGTGTATTGACTCCCAGCTACTTACTAGAACAAGCACCCAGCCGAAGAAGGCAGTGAATTTCATCAGCCCAAACCCATACCTGCCAATTCAAGTGTCATTATGACCTCACACTCATGACCATATGCAGAGTACTCCCAAGCATGTCCACTGCACTGTAAAACAGCTTACGTGCACAACCAGAGTAGGAGAACAATACCTTTGGCTGCATTCTTCCAAACTCATAGAAGTTTTGGTTACAAAGGACCTCTGGATGTCTCAAGGCCACCTTCCCTCCTGGAACAGGACTTTTGCAAAGGACACCATAGATGGAGTTTCTACCACCTCTCTGGGTCACTCATTCTGGTGCTGCACTAACTTGATGAATATGTTTTCTTCTAATATGTAATCTGAGCCTTAATTGTGCCTCCTGTCCAGCTGGGCACCTCTGAAACAGAAATAGCAGCAGCTGTTTCTGCCCAGAGAAGTGATATCCCTACTTGCATAGGGCACAGTAAGCCAGTCTGGGTTGGAAGTTTAATTTTTCTCTTCAGCCCAAGGGTTGCTTCCTTTCTGTGTTGTATACAGCATCTGATCTATCCTGCACCCACAACAAAACCACTACCCTTATGCTACCTAGCAGCTCACTGCTCAGAACTGCCTCCCTACTGGGCTCCTGCCTTCCTTCTGTGGGCCCCAACAGCACTCCTCTCTCTCCCACCTCTCAGCCTTCCTTTGTTCTTCCCTCCCAGAACTGGGCTCAGGTAAGGGACAAAAAGTAGCCTACAAGAAAGATGTAGAGAGAGTATTGCCAAGGGACAGGACAAGGGGGAATGGATTCAAACCAAAAGAGAGTAGGTTTAGATTAGATATTAGGGGGGAAATTTCTTCACTGTGGGGGTGGTGAGGCACTGGCACAGATTGCCCAGAGAAGCTGTGGCTACCCCATCCTGAAGTGTTTAAAGCCAGGTTGAATGGAGCTCTGAGCAACCTGGTCTAGAGAAAGGTGTCCCTGAAGGTCCGTTCCAGCTCAGGCCATTCTATGGTTCTATAATTCTACATTGCCCATAGGTCTGAACAGTATGGTTTCATTCCCTTTCCCCCTGATGTTGGGCAAGGATGAACTAGGATTACTTAATCTTCGTTTCTTAGTAACATCGGATTGCTGTAGGGAGACCAGAGAGCTCTGCCTGACCCCGAAGCAGACTCGGTTGGCTGATCTACCCCAGAAGCACCCAAACTGGGCAGACAAATGAGGGGCTGATTGTGCAGTGCGAGTCAAAGGTCCTTCAGGCTGACCCAGTTAGCACTTCACCTCTGACCACGCAGTCAGTGGCAGCAGCAATGCTGCACCTTCTGCCGGCCCTGTGGCAGAGCTCGTGGGCATCAAACCTCTGCAGCAAGCATTACAAGACCCGTGTTGGTGAGAACCGCGCCTCTGCCAGCACAGCAAGAGGAACGGCAGCCGAGGTCTGAGGAGGGAGGCTGCTCCCACCCGGACTAGAGGCTTCAGAGAAACACTCTCTGGTGGGCAAGGCTGGGGTGGGCCCGTGCCATGCCAGGCTGCCCCTGTCCCCGGGGCCATGGGCAGAGCTCAAGCTGCAGCCATGCCACCGGGCTGCACAGCCCTGGCGTGGATGTCCAGGGAGGGCTCTGGCACCAGCCTCCGCGCCGGAGGAAGAGAATCTAGGTCACAGATCCTCTCTGAGAACAAGTACATCTGATGCTGCCAAGGGAAACAAACGGGCAGGAGAAAGGGGAACAAACTGGCTTGGAAGCAACAGGAGAATGGGGAGAAGTAACTCAGCGATTGAAACAAGGATACTCCGGGAAAGGTGAGCGCCTGGATTCCGGCATCCTGTTCACAACAGCCCAGGCCCTGAGAGGTTTCTAGGTAGAAACACACTCAGGCAAAGATGTTGTGAGGCTCCAGGTCTGGACTATCAGGCAGCTGCAGGGCAGGACTGTGGGCACTGTGGGCAGAGGCTGGGGGAAGGTGGAAGGAGGCCACTGGCACAGATGGTGGTAGGGAGGGGTCCCAGGGCTGGACAGCCAGGGGATTACAGGATGGGAGAGGGGAGCACTGTCAGAGCTGTGCAGGAAACGCAGGGCTGGGTTATTAGTGGGAAGAAAACGGAAGGAAAAAGGGAGCACTGGGACCTCCCTCCCCCCTCCGCACGTGTAGCTTACGGTTCTGTGTTGAGAGAAGTATTTCCAGGAAGGAAGAAGAGAAGAAGGAGGAAGATGTTTGGTTTGCTGGGCAG
This sequence comes from Melanocharis versteri, assembly GCA_013397845.1. Lineage (NCBI taxonomy): Eukaryota > Metazoa > Chordata > Aves > Passeriformes > Melanocharitidae > Melanocharis > Melanocharis versteri. Next base: position 34,537 of record VZTG01005021.1, on the reverse strand, counting down.
CTTGTCCTTGCCCATGGTGCAGAGCAGGTCGTGGTGAGCCGAGCAGTGCTGCTGTTTTCCTGCACCTTGTAATTCTCCTCCACTCTGTGCTCTGTCAGCCTCTTTATAAGTGCTCTCTGCAAACAGCCCGGGGGCTGGAGGAGATAAGGGCTGGGGGCCAGGGCCCATCCGGAAAGAGGGAGAGGCAGTGAGGAGGAGCTGGAACAGAGGGACTGTATTTGGCCAGAGTCTCTGCAAGTGGGGGAAGGGTATTTATTTGGATAATGCTTATATTAGAAATCTTTGAATGATTCATACCCTGTTTTCCTTAACCCACCAGAAATCCGCAGCGTTGGGGATATGGACTGTGTTCAGCACATGGTAATATTCCCTGTGGGCAGCATCCAATCACAGCAATCTGATTTAAATTTCCACAATATTTCCTTCACAGTTCCTCTTCATCAACACTTTGAAATATATTATTTTGAGTTGGAATGACTGACACAAAAGATTAAATTAGAAAGTTAGTACAAGCCGTCATGAATATTGATAAATTCCAGTCACAGCATGCCTTATTCTCCAAAGTTTCTTCTGAGCCGTACAGTCCTCACTGCCTTGCCTGGCAAAGATGACACAAAAAATTTTATGTGTCCTGCACCTCCAAGTTTATGACCACTATAGAAAACACATTTTCCCTTGAAAATAAAGTAAGACATTGAGTTGCGTAATTTTAGTCACTTTAACCCAATTCTGATTTTTTTTTTCAGTTTCTATTCTTTAGCTTTGTAGGTGACTGCCAATTGTCCAAAAATAGAGTGGCTCGCTGGTGACTGCAATTGCAGGAAGCAAAGGTATCTGTGATTGATGGTAAATACTCTCAGTACCATCACAACAGTAGCATATATGGGAATCCTTGTCTGCTCCAGAAGTCTTAAGCAATTCTGGAACCTCTGTCAGCAAAGGTAAATAATCCCAAGAAAAACACTTGTTTCTCTAATTTTTCATGATCCTATTTGGTCTCCTCAAGGACTGTAGCACAACATCAAACCCTCAAACCCAAAGCCAAGAAACAAATTGAACTTCAGCCTTTTGCTTTGAAGAACAGGCATGTGTGAAAAGAAAAAACTGAGGAAGCATTTCTTGAAGACACTGATATCGTGCCTAAGGTGGTCCATGCACTTTCTCCTAAGAACTCCTGTTGGAAACCAGCAGCTCTAGCAAAGGAATGTCTCTCCTTAGTGCCTACCTCAGCTTTGTATGGCGACAGGTGAGAAAAAAACCCACTGTAAAACCCACGACTTATATTAACAGCTCCAGTTAACAAATTGTGTTAGGTAAGGGCAGAAAAAACACTACAGAAGAAAAAAAATCAGTATTGTTATTTTAAAGGAAATCCAAATTATGATATTAGTTTTCCCAGCTGGTGACTCTAAAGCAAACAAACCCAAAGCAATTTATTTCATATGACAAAGAAAATAAGTATGAAAGGAAAAAGTATTTGGATAAATCAATAGGAATAACAGCAGCACCCAAAGACATAAAAAGGGATTTGTCATTGTATAGGAGACAAAATATTTCACGGGCTACAGTGAAAGGAAGGTTGTCTATCAAAAAACCTCAGACAATGTGAACATTTTACAAGTTGCAACAAGCAGGAACAGGAAGATACACAGTGAAACGAAATACCATAGAACAGCTTCATATGCTAAACTTCAAATGAAACTGAAAATGTCAGAATGAGTAAAGATCATTCACTTTAGCTGCTTGTTGAATAATTTAACCTGAGAGAAGGGCCTGGCAGCAGATGAACTGCCTTTCCCAGACGTGGACAGCTGGGCTGTCAAATATAACTCATATTTCTGTGCTGTCATATGGACAAATGAGTAAATTCAGGCATGGCAAAACCATCAATGAATTATTTTCATTTTAATGCACTTTGTAGATTAAATTGAAAACCAGATTGGGAGCTGAATTTTATAAATGATCCTGTGACCACATTTTGCATGATGTGAGGTGGCCATCTGTAGGGTAAGCCCTATACAAAGTAGGGGTTTTCTGTCTTTTTTCAGCTATATTATAACAAACATCCACTCTATGTATAAACTTGGTCTTGCCTTAGAAGAAATTTATACAGTATGTTGCAAAAAGGGCTGTAAACAAGGTTGTTTATCCTCAGGCATGAGAAATCTACAGCGTGTCTGTTTGATACTTACAGTACACAGCACACACAGAGTAGGATAAATTGTTGAAATCTCATTATTAAATCCATCTAAGGTAACTAGTGAATGATATCTTCTAATTTAAAAATGTGTAAACAGGAAACTGTTTGCATGTTAGCAGGTATTTTTGGATATTACAGAGAATTGAAGATAATCCCTGACATAGTAACGAATGACAAGCTATTTTAATTTATACTTTTGTACTACTCAGAATATTGCCAAGGAGGGAGGAGTAGAAAAAGCCAAAACATTTAACAAACGTGCCTGAGAACAGCACTCAGGACAATCAGCTATGCTCTCTTTGTGTCATATGGCTCTGCAGATAAAACTTTACCATCTAAAAAGACATATTGAGTGCATATAGACCTTCTGTTTATCTCTGGCTGGTAAGTTGTTGTCTGGGCTCCCTCTCTCCTCAGATGAGGTTGGGCCCACGCTGTACCCACCTGGTGTAACACCCACCTGCTGCAGAGGTGTGCAGGGGCTCTCGTTCCTCAGCCCTGTCTCCCAGAGCCTCCTATCTGAGCTGAGGTGGCCAAGGGGAAGGGCTTGTGCTTAGCTCAGTTCCTGACTTGCTGGGTAACTTCAAGCAAGGCCATCAGGCTCTCTCTGTGCTACAGCTAAGCCGGATGTTTGGTACCCAAGACATGAGTCCTTCCCCAGTGCAGAGAAGGGCTGGGGCTCAGCTGATGTGTTTTCCACGTTTTTGAGATGAAGATGCTACAGGAAAGCCAAACAAGAAAGTCCTAATGGAGTATGAGGCAAGGAAATCAGATATTGTCACGTTTAATCCTTTCCCCTGCACCTCTGCTTTGTTCTGTTTCAACTTGTTAGGCGGGGCAGAGCTGACATTTCAGGTCAGGGGAAGGTGTGCGAGCCATGACAGTTAAACGCAGCTGGAGAACACACCATTTATCAGGAACCTTTTGAACACAGTGTCCTGCTGCAAAGTCTGTCCTGGGAACAGGACAAGACCTCGCCCAAGCAGCCATGGGCTCTGAAGAGAGAGCCAGCTGTGCATGCCACAGTCAATGCCCAGGACTTCCCAGATGTGCTTTGCCCTGGCACAGACCTTGGGGACACACCTTGCCTTGGCAGCAAGGACAGCAAGGGGAACCAGTGGGACCTAGAGCTTATCACTGCTAGAGAAGTAGAAAACATCTGGCACGGTTATGCAATTGCTTCCAGTAATAACCCAGCCTTAACCTCCCTATGGGTAGTGAGTCAAAGGGTAGGAGGCTGAAAAAATGTGTGAGGTTAGCACTTTAGCAGCATGCACAGAGTCCTGTCAATACCCAGCGGTGATTTTTATTCCCTTCACCTCTGACTGCCTCGTTCATATGTACCCTCTCTTCTCTCTCAAACAGGAATTTTTGAATCTCCCAGCTGCCAGGTTCTATGCACAGTGTGACAACATGGGGTCCAGAAGCCCTGCTGAAAGCATGTTCTTAAGGGAGATCCTGGTTTGCCCAGCAGGAACGGTGGTGCAGCAGAAAGGAGATCAGTGTGCTGAGCTGCAGGAGCATCAGAAAGGGGAAGAGTGAGGTGTTCCCTTGAAGGAGACTGTTAGGTCCTGTATTCAATGTAATGCCTTGCTTTTCAGATTTTCTTGACCCTCGAAAGGTGACCCTTACGAGGTCAAGCAGAAAGAAGCTTTCTCTTGCTGTGAGCTACAGGACTAGCTTACACTATGTTGCTTTTTCACTTGAAAAATTCTGGAGGAAAGTTTTCATTGTTGCTCTGATTAATAAAAAATTCGAATGTGTGAGTGATGGTCCTCAGGAAGTCCTTCTCTCATGCTCGGTGTTTCACAGACAGTGGTGCCAGAGATGTGACCAGGCTTCTGTGTCACCTGACTGATGAACCAGATGGTGGGGGTCACTTCAGTGCAGACAAAGCCCTACCTCCCTAATTGTACACTGGGCAAAATTAGGTTGCAAATGAACTCAACAAAGAAACAATCAGAGAACAAGGCTGAGTTGTTTCCTCAGAGTAATTTGACATTGTCATTTGTTGACGGAAGGTTCTTCTGACACATTTCTGGTCTTCTCTGATAATTGCATTGGTTGGTCATTACTCACACTTCACATTCGACACAGGTGCTGAGAAGACTTGAACATCTAAATCGTACAGGTGAGGTCTTGCTGTGCTGTTATCTAATAGCTTGGCACTATTACCTGTGACACTGCAGGGATCACAGAGGGTTTGAGTCAAAAGATGGAGCAACCAAACTCTCTGGACCGAGGACTCCTTTGTCTAACCCAGCATCTGAGGGGCCTAAGCGAGAGAATGCTTCCACACTAGAGCTCACCTTTCTGGAGAGACCCATTTTTTTCCCTAGATTTTGCATCCTGCTGCCTGCACTGTGGATGAGACTCATCTTCTACTGCAAAAAAGTTTACGTCCACTTTTCAAAGCAGGTATGGTAGTTATAAGTCTTCTTCTTAAGTAGGCCATAACATCAGCCTTTTGCAGATCCTGGAGCGTGGACTCCACATGAGCAGCAAACCAATTCCCGTGGTACAAATAAACTCTACAAATAATTATTGAACACAACAGGGAGGTGCGCTTGACAGAGCATTTTAGTCAGACATGATTATACTTTGTTAACTCTTTTTTGTTATTAAAAATTGTGTTTCAGAGTAGCTTTTAATGTATTTCTAGCAGAGCCATGCTTGGACCCATAGGACATCCAAAAGCTTCAGAGCAGGTATGAGGAAACTGGCAGACACCCACGGTGAAGCTGGGAGTTTCCCATTTATCCTAGTGTTGCTGACTCAGCCCAAGGTCCTGCACAGCAATTTCAGCTTTTTTTAAACTGAGATGTGCAATACCAAGCACAGTAAGCCAGTGCATGTGCCTTTGAGTTGGCAGCAGTGTGGTACCTCGTAGCAGCTCTTGCGCCAGTGAGCCTGATTTTATATCACATTTGGACAACACAGTTTGCTTAGTCTGTATGTCCAAAAAATTACAGTAATTCTACCTTCTGAGGCCTGGAACACTCCCCAGATCCCTGGCATCTCAGGGTTATCAGATGACAGAGGAAGAAATGACATTCAGTCTAGTGGGTGTCCCTGGCTTGTTCAGTCCACAGTTAGTATACTTGCTTCAGTTTTAGGTGTGTGGCACAAAACCTAGAGCTGAAACACGACACCAAGGTTCCAGACGTCTTGGAGGTGTTGGAATGTGTTTTAAGAATATTGCTGTTGCCTGTAGGAGTGGAAGCCAGAGAGACATGATCTAGCTGTAAAAATCTGGATGGAGAGTGCGAGCATGGGATATTTATTAGATCTGACTGCAACCAGCAATTATTTGTTTGAGTCAAAGGACAAAATCGGGTAACAAACATTACATTTTCAGCATGCAAAGGAAGAGATTGCAGTGGGAAATGAGCATTTCGTGTTTTAATAGTCAGGTTTGGCCTAGCAGGAAGATAAGGTTTCAAAAGTATGATAAAAATGCATGTTCTTTTTTTTCCCAGGACCTTGTTTCTTCCCAGGAAACTATGTTTGGCAGAACAAAATAATATATTTGGCTAGACCTGAGGGGATTTTTATGAGTTTCATGTGAGATGCTGAAGCCTTAACTTAATTTGCCTTACATTCCTCAGGAAAATATACATCCTGTATCCACATCCACTCCGTCTGCTCTCCTTTTCAACCTTGTTACTGTAACTATGAATTTCTTCTGGCTTAGTCCAGCCGGACGCTCATGTAAATCAAGTCAGTTGCTACAATCTGGGCTGTGTTGGGAATGCAAAATTCACAGCCTTTCTTGCTTTCCTCCTTTTCCTCCTACTGCCAGTGATATTCTAATTTTGGAATTGTTCATGGCGATCAGAACTGTACCCAAAGCTCTTTCGTGTCCCACAAATTCCTCGTCTGTGGAACTTAAGAAAATGGCTTTTTGTAACATCAGTATTATGCATATCCTGCACGGCCATCCCTGTACAGTTGTAAAACTCAATTTAGTGCGTTTTGCAAAAAAAAAATAATTGATTTGGGGAGAGGGATATCCTGTGTTGACCTGATGATTAATTTTCACCGGGGGAAAAAAAAATGCAAGCCCGCAGGCAGCCTTTAGCCGATCTCCTGGTGGAATGGATCCTGTCGAAACACATCCTAGCCCTCGGCACTTGAGCAGTTTGCGCTTGCATTCCCGCTGTGTCCCCAGTTGCACCCCCCTTGCCCGGCTCGCTCCATTCCCGCTCCCGGGGCAAGGGCGCAAGGGAGCTGCGGGAAAGGGGAGCAGCATCCTTGCTTCTTTCCCGAGCCCTCCCGATGCTGCTCTGCTAGTGTGCGTGTGGTTGCAGAAACCACCACGACTCCGAGCGTAACGGAGCAGGGGATGACAAGAGGTGCAGGAAAACGGGGAGGGTTTGTGCTGGTGGCTGGTACCATGATCCTTCGTGGCCTGGTTTCCACCAACTCTGGCCAGATGTGTGGACTGGAGGGCCTGGCAGGGTGAGATCCAGGGTGTGGGACCAGGCACTCACCAGGCCTGGACTGCAAGCTGCCCCTTTCGTCACCCTGTCCCCTGCTAAGCATGATGCAGGGTCACTCTGTGACGTCCACACCTAAACCCCTACTCCTATGCCACAGGGGCAGAGGCAGTGCCCTCGCAGGGCTGGGGAAAGGTGAGAGACTGTCCAGCAGCCATGGGCAGTGAATGCCATCTCTGGATGTGGGAGGGACTGACCACGGTGTGTATTGCAGTAGTGGCCAGTGGTTCTCAGCTGTAGCTGAGGGAGGGGGCAGAATGCTGCAGGCAGGGCCGGCATGTTCCTCTCCTCATCCTCCCCCAGCCAGCAGTCATGACACGTGGACTATCATGAAAATGCCTGTTCTGTGATGCTGATAAAAGCCAATGCCCAGTGTAAAAGGGAGGTTTATTGGTGGAACGGTATACATGATTATGCTGCAGAACTGGAGAGATGTGCTGTGAAGGCAAACAGAGAATCAGACACTAGCTCAATCAACATCACAGAGTCCCACTATGATTCCTAAGGTGCAATGGCCCTTTCCAGGACTTCATGACAGAAGAAAATAGGGTGCTTGACCACTTGTTCAACATTTATGATGCTCCTGCAGGTGAAAATCCAAAAGAAAATAACCTCAATGAGAACAAACCAATAGCTGCAGGTTACAAAACACGGGAGTTTTTTCGAGATACAGGGTAGTCAGTTCTTTCCTTGCGAAACAGACAAAAGCTGGACCAAGGTCGTGCAGCAAACTGTGCCTGGACTCCTCAGAAACTGCTCATCAGATAACAGCCAGCAGAACTGCTGTGCTGAGCGCGATGCAGACCTGGCCTCCTCCACAGCCAGGCAGCATCACAGCTCTGACTAGTTAATACACCGCCTCCATGGTTCGTGTCACCTCGTGTTCCCCTCAGATAATGTATTGAGGGTCCAAGGAAAAGTTTCTGTTAGTCCGTGTGGAAAACCTTGCTTAGGCCTGGGCAGCAGAGGCTCCAGAGAAAAGACTTTCAAAGATGGCCATAGGTAAATGGCTCTTTGCTATGTATCCATGATTTTGAGGAAACTTTAAAGGTATTTCCCAGTCTCTCCATTATTCTACACTTTGGCTTTCATTCTAGGAGCTAAGTTCTTCCCATGAATAGTGACGTGGTCCCCACTTGGATTCTACTGGTGTCATGGGACAGGATCTGGCCACTGTCTCTGCCTGCTCTCTGAGAAGCCTCAACGAGACTTCACTTCTTCGAGAATGGTTACTGTTCTACTCACTCTGCTCTTGCTGCTTTATACTTCACTTTCTCATCTGCTTGTTTGGTTATTTTCTGGCTTTCACTTACCTTTTTGAACCCTTAGTCTGTTTCTGCAGCAACCTCTTCGCAAGGTGATGTGTATTGAGCAACAGCATACTCTTCTGGAGAAGAAGGATAGAAACATTCTTGTTACCCTGGACAACACTTCTTGTGCCTTTCCCTGGAGGTGGATATAACCTGTGCATGCTTAAACTGGAGATCTTTGAAGTGTCCTTTATTCTGGTTGCATGCATTTTCATAACTTTCTAGTCATGGCTATTGGTCACCTTGGGCATGGGACCAAGGCCATTAAAGTGAAACGAGTCTTTCCCCTGGCCCTAGATTCAGGCACTGATGGAGTTCAGAGGAGTGCTGGTTGCAGCAGGGCTGGTTCTGGGTCTCCCTCAAGGCACACAGTGCTGCTGCTGTCCCTGTCCCTCCCACACACTTCACACTGGCTAAAATCAAAGACATACCTGTTTCGTAGTAATCATAGATCTGCACAGGAGCTGGCTTGGGGTGGGCCACTACAAAGTCCTGCTCAATCGAGAAAGTGATTTCTTTCCTTTTCTTCTGTGAGATCTGGAGTGGAAGGACAGAGATCTCATCAGTCTTTTTATTTGTGCAACGCCATCTGGAGCAGACAAGGGTGGTAACTGACAGGTTGCATATTCCAAATCCCACTGATGCTACACATACAGATACGGGACAGCCATTATCTAAACATGCTTGGTGAGTCCAAAGTGAAACTGAACTGAAAAGTTAATAGGTTTTCTGTCCTGCTTGTATCACCTGATTCTGTAATTATTACATATGCTATTGCAAAAGGTGGAAAAATTATCCAAAGGGACTGAGTTTAATTTTCCAGGATCTCCCAATGGTCAGGACGATAGAGTCTGGTATTCCAATCCCTCTCATTTCAGATATGAACATTATGGGCCATCAACAAATTAGAAGTCAATTTACAGTGTGCATCACTGGGATATTGGCTTCTGTTAGTTAGTTAGCTCACAGGGCTCTGAGCAAATTATTTACTAAGTAAATTCTGATTCAGGGATTAGATTACAGGTAAAATTTTGCAATGATCTAGTGTAAGAGAGGCAATGAAAATCTTTCCAGAGGAGAATGAAGGCAGTGTTTCCTGTCCTGTTGGTAGGACCAAGGTTTATGAGAAGCCTACTGAAGAAACATGCACTCAAGGGAACCTCTTTTCTGGTGTTTGTCAGCTTTTGACTGAAAGGAGAAAGAATTTTGATTAATTTCAACATGCTTTTTTTGTTTACTTTTTTTTTGTTGTTTTTTAGTTGCTGGTAGGACAGGCGTCAGCTTGAAGCTGTTTGGAAGGTTGGGATGTTACGTGCAGTTTGGGAAGTAAGCATCTTAGTGGTTATAGTAGAAAACTGTTGAAGAGGAGAACATGATAAATGCACCATATAGGGTATATCCATATTGTGGTATACCTATTACATGCTGTTCCCATCCTTTGTGAAAATCAAATAAACAGTGATCAGAACTTACATTTTGCAGATAAAGGAGGACGTGATTTTTCTTGTTTTCTACTTGCATCACTGCATGGCTGCCAATTAGCTTTAAAACAAGAAAATGGAGATAAATATATTTGTAAAATGTTACAAAACAAGTGCTGCCTCAGACCCTTCCACTGCATGTCTGTGGTATTCGCTTCTCCTAGTCAAGTATCAAGGGCTGGTAGCTGACTTTTAGAGTCCAAATGTTACTGAATAGATTGAAAGGATGGAGAAAAACCTACCACTTGACTTAGTTTGTGGTGAGCTCTTTCTAAATGCAGAAGTCACTGCAATTCACTTGGGGAACACTGCCTGACTCTGGTGTGATCTATGTTTCAGAGCCAGTCCGAGAGGTTTCCCACCCTTTCCCTACCTGGGCAGTGCCAGCTCCCAGTCATAGCTGCCAGCTGCTCAGGCTTGAGCTGAAACCCTTCCTAGTTTTAAATATAGGAATGTCTGTGTGTTCGAAGCTCCCTGGAGGGCATTCCCTCCACCCAGTAATGAACAGTGCAGACATGCGGACACCTCGCAGGATTTGTGGCTGAATGATTCTCAACCACACCTCTGGTTTTGTCATGACTGGTCTTCTCCTCTGTCCCTCTGGGGAGTAATTGAGCCTTGCTTCTCTAAGTTTACCTTATCCAGGGAAGACTTAACAGGAACAAAGCCAGAGAGCATCTTCACATCAATAATGACCATGTTGGAGCTGCTGCGCTTTCCTGTGTAACTGAAACAACAGAGGGCCTTGTCAGTGGTCTTTTGGGATACCGTGTCTTAAAGGCTGATATCATCAGCATTTTGATCAGTGTGTTATTCTTGACTTCATAAGCTGAAGTGAAAACACACAGACATGTTCTCTGTGTGTCTTGTCATCTGTGCAGCTGGTTTGCTGATGGCACATTACCTGCTTGTGAGGACAATATCAAATTTTGCTGGTCTATCCTGTGGGCAGGAGGCATTTGATGTCTGTACTGAAAGCAGAAATCCAAAGGACCCCTCTGGAAGGTGAATGTTGTATCTCAGTGTGGTCTGGAAGAGGAAAAAACCCTTTTGTTCAAGCATGCCAAAGATTTCTCTTTGCATTCCAAAAAAACCCCAAGTGTCAGACTTAGTGAATTATTCTGGCAATGTTGCACTTGGTTTTATGTGGAAATCCTTGCTTACATCAATGATGAACACGTAAGACTTCTACCCTTTAACAGTGAAGGTGCTTGTACAGAGAGTCACCTCCCAGAGAGAAATCAGATGTTGATCAGAAAGGACTCTTTTTCCATGCCAGAGCTCCCTAGGAGTCAGAATGTGGGATGGGGAAAAGAGTGCTTAAATGGTCTAGAGAAATCAAGCAATTAGGAAAAATAAAGAGAAGTCAGCTAGGAAACCATCAAAACAATGGCTATCTTCTATGCAAAATGTGAGACACAATGAAGAAGAGAGCAGACATTTACTTGCGTAAATACGCATCCACTGCCATTCATTGTCAGGCTGTACTTCCCAGGGACCTCTGGAAGGGGAATCTGTTGCAGCAGGAGCCTGTTCTCATTGTTGACGATAAATACCTTCTCAAAAGGCTTTTTGGAAGTGATCTTGACTCCGTTTTGTGAAGCAGAGTTGTAGGTGGCCTCACCATAAGCAGCAAGTGCTTGAAGAGCAATGACTGTGTCCTGAAGAAAAAGAAAATAAAAAACAATTGGCTACACAGTGTGACCAGTGCACAGGAGATCGAAGTCACTGTTGCAGCACCAATCGCAGTTGCTTCATCCTGAATTTGTGTGCAATTCCAGGGTTCCCATACAAAAGGAGCCATTTCATTCTCTCATGTATGCTTTAGGGTAGAAGAATCTCTTTCCTAATACAGAGGTCTCAGAACAAAAACTCTGAGCACAGAGTACACTTCTAGAGTTTTTCATAGAGATGAAGCCTGTGTTTTCTGAGGAGCAACACGGAACTCATGGGTCATCTAACAGGTGGAACTTGGTGTTTTCTAGGCTCATCCCCAGCACAAATATCTGTATTTATTTCTAGTCAAATTACTCTCGTATGGCTTTAACCTTTCTATAGTTAAGGAGAGGGGGGAAAAAAGGATTTTGGTCTCCTAAGAGAAAGACTTGGTTTCTCTCAGAGACAGCAAGTAGAAAAAAGAAACAGGACTAGGTAGGCAGAGCCCTGCTGGAACCCTGAAACAGTGCCCCAATTCCTAGGACTGGCTGTGGAGTGGAAGGAAGTTTTGGCACCTGGGTAGAAGAGAAGCCTCCATAGGGATTCTGCTGCCTGGTGATCCACTGCACAATCCCTGAGGCCTTTGTGAGATCCTCCTTGTTCCGGTTGGGTTTGTAGAGCAATGCCAACAACACGTAACTGGTGATCTCCACTTCAGCTGAAGGGGCATGGTCAAGGAAGGAGGGAGATTTGTCTGATGGAGACCTCTCCTCCTGCTCCCAGTGCTGTGAGCCATCTGAATAAACAAAGAGAGCGAGGAACCAGTATTGATTACAGGTGTCACTGCTCTGTGCTGCCTTGGACTCTCACTGCATCCAGGCCTCTTCCTCAAAAGGACTCCCTGCAGACGAAGGATTTCACTGCAGATTAACTCCACAGATCATTTGTGCAGTCTGGTTCATGTGCCCACACTCTCAGTATTGTCAAGGTTAGACCATCAGTAAGATCTGTTCCATCTTCCCAAATTCCCCGAATGACTGAAACTCACCAACTTCCTTTGCTGATTTCTGTAACTCTTCAAGGAATGATTCACATTTTTCTGCCTTGCCAGCTAAGCAGAAAGCATAGGCCATGAGTGCCTGAGTGTAAACATCACTGATTCTCTTCTCAGATGCAGTCTCCAGACAAAAAAGGGCATTTCGGATTACAGGGTACTTAAAAACAAAAAAGCATATGGGTGTAATTCAGGACAGTAGTCTTCACCTGCTCAAAAATTTATTTTCTTTAAACCTGTTCTTCATCCTGTCGCTATCACAGCACTGAGAATGGGACTTCAGCTTGTAAAACGACTTCAGGAGAGAAAATATAGAATTCTTCAAGGAGGGATTTCACAGGAAACACCATACAAATCAATTAGCTATCAATGGTGTTCTTGAAGAGGTTGGTCTATAAACAGAAGACTGTTCTGTTTATTTCACAGATAATTCCTTCTGCTTACCTTCATAATAATTTGCTCTGCATTTCTATAGTCAAGGGTTTGTTGTCTTGAACAAATATAACTTAGTAATTTCTATCCTCACTGACTTTGGTGTAACTTTAATTCTGTGGTGTTGTACTAGGTTTACACCCACAAAAAATGTACAGTTTGACTCTGTGTCCTCAGAAAGGAAATAACGAAGTGGAGGTTAAATCATGTCTTGAAGTCTATCATCTCCTCTGTAGTCGCCTTTGTAGTACCAACTTTTTGAAAAGGACAGATCAGCTTTTGCTCTGACGGATCTTTGTTCTTCCAACACATCTTTTAGTTCCATTTGTAGATTTTATAGGTTTACCTGCAACAACATGCTTTCTTGACTGGGCCATGTTTGAGGCTAAGCTATAGTGTGTGGCTTACTACCTGTCATATGTGGTTTTCTACCTGTCAAGTTTTTTATTGGAAACTAAGGGGCGTCGCTAAATGTTTTGTGTCTCTCAGACACAAGATCCAGTCCCACTGAGGTTTGTACAGTTTCTGCTCAAAGACTGGTGGTTTAAGAGGTATAGGGATGGGGACTTTATCACAGCAACCACTGGAGATACAGAGCATGGTCACCTACTCTGGGAGCTCTCTCCCTCTCCTTCTCTCTCTTTACTACCTAGAAAATTTAGCAGATGCTGGACCCAGGTCAACAACTGGGGACCAGTTCCATCTGAATATGAGGAGCTGGAAGTAACCTTACCAAACTGGAGTGCCCAGCTTCCAGCATGGCAATGGTGGTGTAGGCAGAGAGCGACAGCTCATCATCTACTCCTCCCTGAAAACAACATGGAGAGAGGAATAATCAGTGAATGCCACAGATGGGCGCCCTTTAAGTATGAATTGCCACATCCCAGCTGAGAGTGTGACCAGTTCTGGAGGCAGCCCAAAGGGAAGGATAGCATTCGCATAGCTCTTGAATAGTGCACAAATCCAAAGAAGCCCTTTGCTATTAAATCCAAAACCATCATTCCTTCAAGCTTACAGTCCTGTAACCCTATCTCAGGTGCAAATAACATGTAAAGTAGGTGTAGGAAAGCTGACTGAGCTGAAAATAGTCATCATAAGATGTGGAGAGTCAGCCCTTGGAGGAAGACAGGCATTTAGAGTGAAATATAGTTTTTGGCAGTAATAGGAGAGCATATTCTTAATGAAAAAGTGTAAATTTGGCCAAGCAGTAATTCTCTGCTACCTTCAAGGCATTGTTGAAGAGTGTCCCAACACTTCGGAAACAGCCATCTAACCTCTGTTTGCTTGCCAGCCACATCAGGGTTTGAGACTGCACACGGTCATCAATATAGATTAGGCGGCCAGCCTGTGCAAATGATCTGTACACGAAGGCAGTGAGCCTGCAGGGGAAAGAGGAAGCTGTGAGAGGGGCACTGGAAGAAACAGAAGGAGTCAGCCCTCCCATTCGTGCTGTTGAAGAGCATGAAGAGTTACAGCCGGCATGTTGGTGGCTTGCTTTCTCTGTGTGCTCCTCCAAGAGAGAGTAGTTGAAGGAGCAGTGGCTAGATGGGACATGGGAAGGATGTCCAGCACACTCTGGGGCTGATCCTGTCTACAGAGCACCACAGTGCAATGGGTTTCATGGGAGACAGCAGCAGTGCGAATCAGGAGCTCAGCTGGGTCTTTAGGGATCAACTTCTCTTCGTGCACCCGGCCTGGCAGAGGATGGAGAGACATTTTCTTTAGTACTTACCAACCCCCACTCCTAGACAGCTCTGTACATCTGATTTAGCCAGCAAATCTTGATAATGGAATGCAACTTCATGTCTGAGCCAATTCTGCTCCCAGTCACTCACCAGGTATTCCCTTCTTTATCTCTGGTGCCAAAGATGCTGTAGGACCCATCAGGATGTTTGTATGATAGCTGCTTCTGGTAGCCTGGAAGAACATGGAAATGGGAGTGTTCTTGGATGTAAAAGCAAAACCCTATTTTGTTTGCTAACATATTTTTTGGAAACCATAGTGGGAAAGACTGGAAAGGCAATGTATATGTACCCAGCAGGAGGGGAGTCCTGAGGGATCCTATAAACGGAATTATGGAACATCTTGTCCTGCAGAAACACTGAGTCACAGAATAGGCAGAGCTCTATCAGCTCTGTGCTCCAACAAAACTAACAGAATCAAGATATATGCTGCGCTTGAGTAGGAAAAGAGAAGGGGACTGAAAGACTAAACCTCAAAGGAAACATGGCAGTTGAATGTCAGCAAAAAGGCATAAGCAAAGAAGATAAAGGAAAGTAAAAAATATCTTCATCAGGGCAAATCCTTGGGTCACTGGGCTGTGCTACAGCTGTGATGCCATCTGCCAGTGTAGCCATGCTAGTGTTGCTGCTTCTGCTCACTGGCCCTTAACAGGAATTTCAGCACAGACTGTAAGGGAACCACAAAACTCTCACCGCTCACTAAGTATCCGATGGCCTTGGATTTGACCTCTTCACTCAGCTGCCCTGTCTTGTTCAGATAATCCAGCACGTAGATGTTGGGTGCAAACAGCACCATGTTCTGCTCCCCACAGCCAAAGGGCATCTGGAGGAGCTGGTGCAGGTTCTGCATGGCGGTGCCCATGATGTCACCTGGGAAGAGAAGGCAAGAGTGGGGATTAGCACAACTCATGGCCACTGAAATTACCAGTAATTTCCATTCCACAGGCAGAGTCATAAAAGCTTATCTGTGGTTGGGAGCCTTCTGAACAAGTGTGAAGCTCTCAGTGCCGAGTTCTTTTGTGCTTTGCAGACAACAAAGAATCCCTTCCCTGCCTTTCCTCACTTAGTCTAAATTGCCCTTACCAGAAACACTCCTTATTTTCGTGCCACTTCAAGCAGGTATTCCTTGTTGGAAATTGAAGGAACTTCCAGGAAACTTCTGTTTCCAGAGGATGGGGGGGAATAACCAGAGCTATTTATTACAAACATTTATTGCAAAATTAACAACTAATGCTGCAAAGGGATGTTGATAATGCAGATGTATCACAGACCACATCTAAATTTTTATTTCTAGGAAGGGTATAACAGACCCAGCAAGTGATTTCTGGAATGAGCTTCTGGAAGTCACCAACATTACAAAGCAAAGATTTTACGGCTAGTGAGTCATGTAACCAAAAACACGTCCTGAAAAGACTGAAAAGACTCTACTGGCATCCCTGATTTGTAGGTGGGTGGGTAGAAAAAAAGTCATACTGGCATGAATTTGGCTGAGGTCATAAGTCAGAACCGTGCCACTGCTTCAGGGGAAAACTTTCAGATGCAATAAATTGAAACAGAATAGTGAAGAGTGATGCAATGATATTTAAACTTCATCTTGACAATGCAGAGCATTGCTGGACAAGATGAGAATCAGTCTCTTTTCTCAAAGTTTCCTACATCTGGAGTAGAAACTCACATTCTGAATCCTGAAAGAGTTTTCATTTTATATTTTCTATATTTTCTTTTTAAAAATATTTTATTAATTATGTATTTACCAACAACAGAAAAGGAGGCTCTGGCCGATCCTTCCAAAACATTTGTAGGTAGCTCTAGAGCTATGTCTTGAATAACTACATCATCTGTGGAGAAAAATATTTGTTATTTGTGTCGGAATATTAATTATAACAGTGAAATACTCCTGGTACAAACTGCACAGTAAAAAATTTCACACAAGAGACAGCAATAAAGTGAAACTCACAGAATTCACTAAGAACATGAAGAGAGAAGGGAGACAGCAAAATCAAAATTGTGAAAAACAGATCAACTGTTGCACTCCCTGTCATTGCTCAATAGAAAAGAGTAAAACAGGGTAAGGCTGGTGCTCACAGGTTGTAGCATCTGTGACCCTTGGGGACTCCTTCAGTGACACAATTGGTAGAGCTGGTTGGTGAGGGCCAGAACAGATTTTGTGCCTCTTTTAGGCCAGCCAGGAAACCTTAGGAACTGTTTTCTGTCAGCACTGAGATAGTGTGGAAAGGAACATTACATTCCCTCTCCCATTCCCACCAGAGGTGGAAAGCTGTGAGCTACAGGTATCCGTGGAAGAGAGGACAGCAGTCAACGTGAGTGAATGAAACATAGGACGTATTTTGCACAGGAAGGTCGTCTCCCCTTGAGAGCTTCATAGCAGCCTTCCTGCAGCATCTGAGCACATCTGGCCAAGGCACAGGTGCTGCCTCAGTGATGTGCACCAGATTACACAAGAATTTGGTAGCAGGGAACTGAACTATTATACTACACTAGCTGTCATACGGACAACTCTGGGAAAAAGGGAAAACATCAACAAACACTGCAGGAAAGAGTGCAAACTCCAACCTTCCTTTCAGTTCTTCTCAAGATAGCAGTATATAAAACCCTTACCTTCTGTACAGATTAAGGAGTTTTGAGTCTTTTCCCTCCTGATTCCTTCAGGCTGCGTGGAGATGGAAAGAAGAGACACATGCAGTGGATGAGACAAAAGCATGCAGAAGAAATCCAGTGACAAAAAACCACCTCTTTCCCAGTCTCCTACATCATAAAACAAGTGGACTGGAGCAACA
Organism: Melanocharis versteri; assembly: GCA_013397845.1. Lineage (NCBI taxonomy): Eukaryota > Metazoa > Chordata > Aves > Passeriformes > Melanocharitidae > Melanocharis > Melanocharis versteri. Next base: position 17,365 of record VZTG01005021.1, on the reverse strand, counting down.
GTTTACAAGTTTATATATAATGTGGCTGCTCCTGGAAGGGAGATCCCATCAGATGGAGTCTCTCATTTCCAGTTTCTCCTCTGCACAAGGGAGACATGCGCGTACAAACACCCACTGATCCTCATGAAAGAGGACATCAGATGGGAGTGGACTTGGTCTTAGATTGAACCTGAAAAACTTTTACTTGCTTTTGGTACTTCTGCTGTGTTTTAGTTTCCTCATGGAAATGAGTACAGGACAAACAGGAAGAGCTGTCAGCAGTACCTCAACCAGCAGTGTTCTGATCTGGGTGTCCCTGTAGTCAGCACTGATGTTCTTGGGGGCTTTGTCTCCACAAGCTTCATCGTCCTTGGTCTCTGCAGTAATGCTGAACACTACATTACCTTAAATACCAGCAAAAAAGGGAAAAAATGGACCTCTACCATGCAGGATGATTGACAAAGTAAGAAATTTCATCTGATGAATAAGATGAAGTAGTTCAACATGATGAATGGTCATTCACTGTAGGTGAGACATATGGGAAGAGAACTGATCTCTAAAAATGGGAATGATAAACACGCTGAAGCTATGGAGAAGCTCTTTAACTCAGACAACTGAAAAGACCAGTGGCAGACCAAGCTCTCCAGGTTGGAAAAGGATTAATTTTTTTCAGGTGAGATATAAATTAGTATCAATCTCAGAAGAGAAAACCAAGTGGATTCAAAGCACTTACCAATTTCTTTGGGAAAAATATTCCAGACATAGGTCTTTCTTTGCTTGGCACATACACATCCATCATCCTCTGGGGAGATGAGTTTGGCTTGATAATCAAGGGAATCTGACAGTGAAACATTAATCTGAGAACAGAAAGAGTAGTATAGTAAGATGAAGATTTTGTACCATATGCAAATGGTGCTTTATTATCAGAGGGGGGTGAAAGACTTTCTCTTTATGTCCAGAGTTAACAGTTTAAGGCCTGGGATGATGGTGTTTAATTTGTCATCCATCAGATGTAACCTGAACAGTTTTCCCTCTTGCTTCTCACAACATTCTCATTGAGATGTTAAGTATCCTATGCATGCCTGATTCCTAAGGAAAAGACCCCACTTAAACCATTGATGGCTTGCACGACTGTGGATGGTGAATGATACTCTGCAAAGCACTTATTTGCTTTCTCTATGAATCTTGAGAGAGTTGCTTTATCGACCCATTCTAGTTACAGTTCACACAGATCTCCCTTTGCTCTCTAGTGGTTTCAGAGGACAAATCCAGTCAGGATAATCTGTTATCAGCTAGAATGAGCAGCACCTCAATCAAGAGCAGATCCAACCACCTGCACCAATCATTTTGCTGCAGCATCTTTGGAGATGGGGTAAGGTCTAAGAATGTGGGCAGAAGTACACACCTTAATGCACTGGTCAAGGTAGTTGAAGACAGTGGCTCTAAGCAGGAAATCTTCTCCTCGGATGATAGAATATGGCAAGGTCAAGTCAACGAAGAAAGGCTGCAAGGCTGTCAGGGTGGCAGGCACAGACATGCCGAATCCAGCCAACTCTTCCACACAGAAAGCACTGGCTTTCCATTTGGTGATGGTGTCAGGGATGGTGTATGAGATGCTGGCTTTTCCAGTAGAGCTGATGGGAATGGAGAAAGGACAAAAGTTTTAGAAAGGATAAATTTCATATAATGTGCTTCTCAGTAGAGGCAACAAGTTTTGAAAATCAGAACCACCCATATTCTATCTGCAGAAATCCCACATACGATCCCTGGAATTTATCACTAAAATCTGAGAAAAGTCTATCTGAATGTTCTTCTGCCCATCATATCCTTGAGTTTGGAAGGACATCTCAAAGTTCTTGTTCTGCAAATCCATATTTTAAATAGAGGTGTCATTCTTCCGAGGAAGGGAATGTGACTCATGGTACACACGTTGTGGAAACAGGTGTCTTTAGGGACATCTTTGGTAATTTGATCATGGAAAAGAGGAGGGCAGATGGGCAGCTGATGATTGAAAAACTAGGTCTTCCGGGCCAAAAAGGAAGAAGAGTTGGCAAGGGATTGGCACCTTGCAGGACATCAGAGAACATATTTAATAATTTCTAAAGCAAGACAAAGAGACAAAAGAAGCAGTACTCACTTTATTGGAACTATATCCCAAATCCAAGCTTCAGGAAAGAATTTCCGAATAGTATCAAGGATGGGTCTCCTCTCTCGTTCCTCCCTACCAGCTTCAGCTGGTAAGAGATAAGGAGAAATTAGTTAAACCTAGTTCATATAGTGGAGATGCCCAGAAAGGACAGGTTTGAATGTGCATGGGCCAGTATGAAGGACAGTAAGTATTTTACCATTTCCTTCTAACTGAGACTATATGGAATACCACAAAAATATCATTTAATGTTACTAATGTATCCCTCAGTTAGGTATAACGTGGTGTCAAAGGAAAAAAGAAAACATTATTTGAAGTGATTTGGTCTCCAAATATGAGCGTGAGACCTAGGGCTAGAACCCAGGTCACTTGGCTCTTAGCTCTGTTTGCTGTTCACACTGTCGCACAGCCTTTTCCAACTAGCTCTGCTCAGAAGGGAATCTGTTTCAACAGTGTTAGTTTTGTGTGACACTGCCAATTGCCAACAATTCCCAGCGTGAAACCAGACATGAATCAGAAGTGTAGACCTGAAAGACTCTTTTGGGCATTGGCCATTAGTTTAAGTTATCTTGTTCTGTGCCAGGCCAATATTCAATATCAAAACCAACGTGGTTAATGAGTACCGTCCATGTCCGTATCACATGAATACCACTTCTTGTAAGGAGAAAGGTAAAATCTCCTTCCTGTCCTCTGTATTACCTGATGATTTGACATGGTGTGCAGAAGCCATGTGTCCTGCATTCAGTACATATGGTTGACGTCTTACAGTCTCACTAGTGCATACAACTGGTTGTCGAACTTTCGAGTTGGTAAAAAATTTAATTCCCATATCCTGTAAAAAAACCACATTTTGGTGTTAGCCATAACCACACTGTAGCTGAGGTTTGTTCCATTCTTCCCTCTTTCCCATTACTGTGTTTCCATCACAGAGGTGCTCAGAGACATGTATGCAGAGACCTTTGGGAGCTTTGTGCGTGCCGGAAAATCACAGCAGGCACCAGAATCAATTGAGAATAGAGGTCCAAGAGGAGAGTTTGTCATGTATGAGTTTTACTAACAGAGTCGTTTGCAGAATCTAGCACTACATAAGCGGAAACTAACTTCAGCATATTTAAGTAATGTACAGGACATTTACCCTGAGGAATTGATACACATCTGGGCCTAATCCAGACATTACAGGTGTGTAATACAAGCCTTTGTGAAAGATGTGGTCAGATGAGACACAGGGCTCTTGGGAGTCTTCTTCTAGATTGAACCCATGGAAGACATAGCCTTGAAAGTCTTGTAGGGGATGCAGGCTGTACACCTGTGAGGGGTAAGGAAGCACAGAAACTGTGTGTGTGTAAAGATCAACCTTAATTACACTGTCAAATACTGCAAATTGCCAGAGCTGAGATGTCAGCCTGTTTGAAACTGTTTTCTGGACTGAGAAATGGCTGAATGGCTGGGGTTAGAGGGCAGTGATCAGTGGCACAAAGTCTAGTTGGAGGCCAGTAACTAGCAAGGTACCACAGGGTACTCCAGTACTGGGTCCAGTCTTTTTCAACATCTTCTTTGATGAGCTGGGTGTTGGAGCAAGGGTCTACCCTCAGTGAGTTTGCTGATGGCACAAAACTGGGAGTAGTGGCAGATATGCTGGAGGGCTGTGCTGCCAGAGACCAGTCACAGGTCAAACTGAATCCCTCATGAAAGAGAACTTCCAGTCCACAGGAAACAAAGTCTGTTTATTGCCTGCTGGAGATGGTTTATGACCAGCACATGCCAAAAGCTGCAGAGGTCTAACACAGTCTAACAACCTTAAGTGGAGAGAGGCTGTAATGGAGGAGGAAGAAGCGGCGGAAGGAGACAAGGCATTTGGCAGCTTACCATTTCCGTGGACAGCTCTGCCTCGGGCTTCAGGAGCAGCACGCTCTGATCCACTGCCCTCACAGCACAGAAGGAGTTGGCAGCGGCTTCAATGACCAAACTGACATTGGAAGCTGGGTGCATCCGCTTTTCAGAGAATTCCAAATGGACCTGAAATCCATCATTCAACATCAAACAGATGTTGGCATGGCTAACCCATGCTGCTGGGGCTGCTCTGACTGTGTGTGTGAGTAGAGGGCAAGAAGGACAGTGGAAGGATTTTTTGTTAAAGCACAGAAGATCTGCCTGGAGAAGGATGTCTGGTCTCCACTGCAGCTGTTGACCAGGCCTCTGTTATAAGAGGGATGTAGGCAATAAGCACACAGATTCCTGTGACAGCTTAAATGAAGCCTACCTCAAGTGATTTAAAACAAAGTGTGGTTCTTTTGCTGCATTATTGAATCAAATCAAACCTTATTACGACATGCAGTAATCACTACAGTGAGAAAATCATATTTTTCCTAGGTCCATGGCCCATGTTAGCAAATATGTAAAGCAGATTTCGAATCTATTCAGAACAAAATTGATTTCCCATTAGTGTTAGATAAGAGGAAAAAAAGAGGAGGGGTAACTAGAAATGGGAAACGAGAAACATTTTGTTTAATGTCACTTGGTTTGTCTTGTTCTATAGTTTCATGCATTTTAGCTTTTAGGAACTAAAGATTAGAAAAATCTTAATGGTGAAATCTGATTTTTAAATGATAAATGAAAATGTACCATGAAAAAAAAACGGAAGAAAAACTTAAACCCAGACTGCTATTATTGCTTTCTCTTACATGTGTATTTAGTTATGGTAAACCTAAAGTGCATTTTTCAACAAAAAAGTGTAAAAAATTAGATTGAATAGTGAAGTGGGATAAGTCTAAAGTGTGTTTACTATGCTGACAAACAGAAAGCCTAAAAATTAAATGGAACACTAGTAGAGTTTAAGAGATGCAAGAATCATTTGGGATTCGTGTGGGTTTCCTGAAAAGTTTTTAACATTAAAAGTGTATATATCTTTTGACAATAAGGCCAGGAAGTAGTGGTGGAGGAAAGATATAAGGCCAAAGAGGAAAAAGGAAAATGAAAGGGGTAGAGAGAAGTGGAAGGAAACAAGAAACAAAACTGGAAATCTGTTGTTGAATGTATACCCAAAGAATTTGTATTTATCTGACAGCAGGTGAGCCTTGCTATGTCTTAGTGCCTCTCACCTTGTTTTTGAAACACTTCTCAACTGGCAATTGAACGCTGTCTGCCACCAGCTCCTTGTCAGGGTGTAAGGTGTACACCAGCAACCGAAGGGCTGGAGCCATTTCCTCACTGACCACAAGCGGAATGGTGAACGTGCCATTTTGGCCTGTTAGAAGAAATAAAAGCACCAATAAGGAAGGAATATCAAGGATTTACTGTAGTAGTAGCCAAACTCAACAGGCATGCAATTGTACCAGTCAGTGGAACAATCTGGATTTAGATGATGAACTGAAATATTTTCCAGGAGTTGATGTGCCCGGTTTTAACCCAGGTGGTCTCAGATTTATTGTAGATTTGAACATGTGGCCATATTCAGATAAGCTCCTGAGGCAGACACTCTGCATTCCCTATGTCACCCTTTGGGAAGATCTTTAGAGAACGCTATTGGACTAATATCAAATTAACTAATTGCTGGATTAAACCTGGCTTTATAGTGATCTTAGTGGTAGTGCTACCAGTGAGGGTGAAGAAAGATACGGCCCTCCCTATAGCTGCTATATTCAACTATCTGGGTGTTTGTTTGCTTGAATGCAAAAGTATGGATTGGCAACTTAACTTACCAGCTTGGATATTAACTTTAATTTCCCCTGTAATGACAATCTTGCCTTTTGCCATGCCCTGTGCAGAGAAGATCAAGACATGTATGGGTTGGCAGAAGTTGGAGGGAGAAAGCAGCAACTGAGTTCATTGCGCATCAACAGGACAGTCTAAAATGAGATGATCTCAAATGCTTAAATGTGAGCCTTAGGGCATGCTGAATGCTCCCACTGCTGCTGCTGCTGGGACCTTGTTGCTGGTCACAAAGCAGAAGCAAAAGGAAGGGAAGAGGCAGGCACAGAATACCATGAAGAGCACTGACTGCTGTAATTCCTGTGGATGGATTGCCAGACAGCTGCCCAGAAAAGCCCTTTCCGCAAACGAACCCACAACCTCATACTCACCACATAGTAGAAGTTCATGGCGTTGATGCTCTTGTATCCTTCTGTGTTTAAGACATAGTGCACAGTGACCATCCTCTTCTGCCCACATTTCAGGTCTTTCCATAAGGGCTCAATCCTCACAAAACTGCTAGTCCAAGAGTAGAAGCGCTGGACGGAGAGAGAGGCTTCTGGGTAGTAGGGCTCTATCCAGCCTTCATAGTGGCAGTGATCACTGGTTTTATAAACTGCCTGACCAGGAGAGGGAGTGGGGAAGAAAAGGAAAACAAACACATATCACTAGGGAAGCCATCATCGCATTCTGACATCAGAATGATTAGTTCACATAATGCATATATTTAAAAACTGCATCTAAAGCCAAACAGGTAAAGCAGCCTTGCAGCAAGCCATTGCATTGCAACAACACAGGTGTTTTCATCATTCCTCTTATGGTAGTTTTTGAGAGCTCTAGACCATGAAGAAAGATGAAGAAAGCATATTTTTATTACCAGAATTCAAACATCATCCCATATTTTTTGGGATTCAGTTGGAGAGCAGCCATCTCTATGTCTATTCAGCCTTGTGTTGTACTCACTTTCAGACTGATCTCGGGATCAAACATTTCAGATGTGTCAATGCTAAACTCAGCAACACCATTATGATCCGTGGTGAAGTTGTCTGTGTTCTTGTTATTGACAAATAGCTGAATAACCTCATTGGAAATAGGAGAGTTGTCTTTGTCTACCAGCTTGATCTGTAAAAGGGAATGTGCAACATGTTGAGCATATTGTCTTTCTGTATGAAGATACTGATATTTTGCACTTCTTTGTTCTCCAAACAGCAGAATTGCTTTTGCATCTTCATTCAAAGCAATACTTGACAGCAGAAATGTCTCTCTTCACTTTCTGGCAACTATCTGAGCTATCTTACGAGATTTGGAGCAGGAGCTTCCTCAGCATCTGCCACACCATTGATAATGTCCTTTTGTGGAGCAAGAATTTGTCATGTCTCATTTCTTTCCCGATCAGTCCCTTCTGACTGTACATTGCCAGTCTAAAAATATATTTTCTTTTCTCCCTTCCTTTTTTCCGTTCTTAATCTTGAGAGTTTGCTGCTGCTATTTTCTATGTCTGAAAGCCTTTTCTCCACATCTTTGTTTTGAACATTTTTCTGATTCTGTCTATACTGTCTCTGCTGTTTATGTGTTAAACAAACAAACAAACAGCAAGATAACAGATCCTATTAAGTAAATTCTATGTTACTAGAAATGAGTGTTTATTTTGATTTTTTTGAAAGAAAAGGAACAGAGTGGGAATGGGAACCAAACAAGAAAGTTGTATAGACTTTACAGAGGGGAAAAACCTCATCCTTGAAAGACAATCTTGTCTCCTTTCAGTGCCACTGGTTCCCCTTGTCCTTTCCTCATTGACAAAAGCTGAACTGAAGGAGAGAGATTTATTCCTACCCTTTAAACCACTGACAGAATTATGTGGGTATTGTCATGAAACAAAATAATGAAAAACCTTTCTGAGACAGAAACTGTTGTTATTTCCTTGATTTTTTTGTGTGTGTCCTAAATTCCTTTCCCTCGTTCTTCCCTCATATTCTAGTGTTTTTATTCATGTCTGGCTGGCATATGATGGTCAGTTCTGAAGGGAGAGGCAGTGGTTTATAGCAAGCTTAAAAGGCAAGTTAGAGAAATGCTAATTAATGAATTGTTCTGATTAAAAGTATTTCTGTCAGAATCAAACTCAGAATAAACTAATAGTCCAGTATTCAGAATTACCAGTAGGGCACTGCATGTAATGAAAGAAGACTGGGGAGAACACCCCCACCCCAAACAGTCCCCTAGATGTTGGCATCACTGTGGTTATGTGATTGCCTGTCAATCATCTTCAGTACAAGCCCGCCAAGCTGTTGCTTACCTGTCCAAAGTAAGGAATTCCTCTTCTGTAGTGGTGATCCATGTTCTCAAACCGTATGCTGCTCATCACCCGAGTTATGGAAATAACCTGAGCAGCTGTGAATTGCAGGCCTGGAAGACATGCCCAGAGTCAAGAGAAGATATGCTTTGCCCTGCCCAGAGCATCATCAGAGTTTGTCTGGAGATCACTGTGCTTGTAAAAAGGCACCTTCCTCAGGGAGACATTCTTGTTCTCAGCAAGCGGAGGCTGAGTATCTCCTACTCTCCTTCTCGACCGCACTGCTGCTGCTGTTTCTGTCTGTCTGGAAGGGATTACCTGTTCCTTTCTCTGTCACAGTGGCTTTCACGTCGAGGCTCCTCATGTAACCCGTGCGATGCAACTCGAAGATGTTGGAGCTGAAAACCTGGGAGAGGCAACCGTCTGCCTCCAGCTGCAAAGGGAAGAAAACAAATCCTCTTGTCAAGGATCATAGCTTGCAAAGGGTGTTCACAATACACAGAGCCCTTCTTTAGTGAGTGAGCCTTTTCCCAGGACTTTTAGCATGATTTATACATGTTTATGGGAAACTGAATCATGAAGAAGAAACATGTCAATCCTTCAAGCCTGCAGGAAGCCAAGAAGAGAAATGAGGTGCCCTGAGCTCCTAGCTAGCGATACAGCAAAGAGATGAGTAGGGTGAAGAGAAGCTTCAAAGAGAGAAAGTAAAGTGTGATGGGCAAAGGGAGAGAAACAAGAACGCAGGAGAGAGGGCAAGCATGAAGAGGAATAATAATTATGTATCATACATTTTTGGTAAAGGATTGACAAACTGGACTCTTCTTGCATCTCCCGTATGAATCAAAATCCCTGCACACACTGAGCTGGACCTTCCCTTCAACAGGCTGGCCATAGGTGTACCTAGGGGAAGAGGAAATATGAGCTGATGAGGTTTATGAGATAATGCTTGAAAAATAGTCTTAAACTAATATATGAAGAATGGATCCAGGACAAGCAGTGAGCTGGAAAGCCAGATCATGGAATAGTTTCACGGGGTTTTCCCTAACACTCCAGCTGCAACAAAACAAAAACAAAAACAAAAACAAAAACAAAAACAAAAACAAAAACAAAAACAAAAACAAAAACAAAAACACCTCTCAGAAATCAAAATTAGTTCTTTTTTGCACTAAACCCATGAAACAAAGCCACACCTTAAATGTAAAACCAAATACCTTTATAAACATAATGAACAGACGTGGCTACTGACCAAATTAAGACGATTGTCTCCAATCTTCAGCTTAAACTGGAGTTCCAGACTCACTGAAATCAAAGCAAAACTCCTCATGTCTGCTAGGGGATCAGGATTTCAACTCTGGTTTCCAAATTACAAGATCTTGGTGTTGGTGTAAGCAAGGTCCTTCTGAAGGATCAAGCTTGGCGGGGGAGTTAGACAGCTGGAGCCATAAGATCCCTGCTGGAATTTAAAGGTGCTCTGCTTTACGGAGGTCTCCCTCTGAAGTGGGTTTTTGGGAGTGGACGCATCCTACTTTACCAGGGAACCTCTCAAAAGATTTATCCCACTCAGAGAACACCATTTGGAACTGAATACCCATACAATAAAATGAGACGAGCACACAAACAAATGAAAGCTCCAACCACCAAGTCAACCCTGACCAATCTCTTCTGTGGCCCTGCATATTTTGGTTTCTTCTCTAAGCCCTGGCTCTTTCTCCAGTCCTTAGGAAGTTCTTCCACTTCAGCATGTTTCCTAACAACTCTGCACGTGGTACTTACAACCCACAGACTTTCACGGTGAACTCCGAATCCAGGACTGTAAGGCTTTCTGGTGCACTGACTGTGACATCAAATTTTGGCAACACTAGGACAAAGAATGAAAAGAAAAACAACCCACACTGGCATATTGTGTATTTGCAGACTCTCCTAAGATGAAAGTGAAAATGAGGATATATCTCATTGTTAGTCATAGAGGGAATGGGATCTCAGAACTGGAGTGGCAAAATGATTAAGAACTGGCCTGATCTACTAAAGTATTTCTGAAATACTGAAGTATTTCTGCAACATTTTCAAGAGAAGACAGGACTTCTGAAGTGAATCCTGTGATGTCTAGATGCCTTGCAGAGCTTTGGCCAAGTAAGTTCATGGACATAGCTGGGAAAAGTTTTGTTTGTCTCACTGAAATTTGCAGTAGACTTGCTGATTTCTTATGCAGATTATTTTGCTGGCTGAATATCTGAAAAAATTGTTAGTTTTTCCTTTTTTTTTTTTCTTTTTTACTGTTCTTTCTTTTTTTTTTTTTAATCTCCCCTGTTCTTAGTGACAACTAATTGAAGCTGCATTTGCCAGGAAGCTGTTTGAAGTTTTAGCAGTCAAAAGAGTTGCTTAATATGGGCTCATGTCTAATAATGTTTTCTACGCAGAATAAAAAGATGGATGGCATTTACCGTATTCCTCCACAAGGAATGAGTGATTTGTTTTATCTCCTGACTTCTTTGCTACGATAATTTTGTAGTTCCCCAGGATAGGCTCTTCAGTGAGTGGGAATTCTAGCTGAATAATATTCGTCTCCGACTTCACATTTTGCCACTGCAAGATCCTGTTGCCCCTTGGATCCTGAAGAAAAAAAGAATACAGACACACGGGTTTTTTTGCCTTGGAAATCTTTTGCTACAAACACACAAAACGAGCAGAAAAGAAGAAAACAGAGCAGGTTGCTTTAACTCATTGGAGAAGCTGCTTAATGCACGTGCATTGAGTTAAATTGCGCCTTTGTACTCTGATTATTCATGTTATTATTAAAGTTGTTAGATTCTCATCTATTGTTCCTGGTTTAGGCATCCTCTGCCAGCTTACTTATTAGCCTCAATCATCAGGGAAAGTTGCACAATACTGCTCTTTCCTGCTCTTTAGTATATGTTGCTCTAGATTTGTGTCAAGAGGGGAGAGAAAGAAAATCTTCTTTGTGCTTTCCCTTCAGCCAAGTTTATCCCACACAAATCTTGGCCTTTAGCAACCCCAGCTTTTTTTTCAGCTGCCAGAAGGAGGAAGGAAACCTTTCTTCTGCGTTCACTGGGGTGGCATTTCCCTCTCAGTATATGTTATGCTAGTGAGACTAAAGAAAACCCATTCACACAATTTCCTTGACTCTTTACAGTAATGTCTGGAAGAAAAACACATGGAAGGCTCAAAAGATGCATGTTTTCACTGCAAAGAAAATTAAGTCCCCTGACTTCACAATGCAACATGAAAACTAAGTATGTTGTATAGATGTGAACTGCAATTGTTTTAAAAATCACCAGGAAATGCCATGAAAGTACTAAGATTGTTAGCAGTTCATAGTTTTTAGCAGCACTAGAGTTGCAAAAAGATGTACCCCAAAATAAATTGAGCAATCTGGGTGAAGGGGAGGGAAGCCAAATGCAGACACAAGAACACTACAACTTTTGACTGCTGGAATGATTATGGGGTGCTTTCCCTGTCAGTCAGGATCACTTTGTGGATTTTCTGTTAATTTCTGCTGGTGTACTCAGCAGCAAGATTTGTCTGTGTATGGACACATACAAACCCAGGTAGGCACATGTGCCTGGAATAATGCAGAACAAAGACAAAAATTTCTTACCTGAATTGCAATCAAGGGGTACTGAAAGAGGAAAAAACAAAATGGAGGAAGATATTAGGTGGCTGATCAAACACAAATTATTTTTCCTCAGGACTGTGAGAAGTATATAACCAATATTCAGTATAATACCATTTCTCAGAGGTCCTCGTCTCTTATTTTAATCAGTTTAACAGCAATTTTACTTCAATAAGAAGCTTGCATAAAGGAGAGGGACGAAATGAGAATGCTGGGACAGTTTCTGATCGTACTGGTTTTAGTTCAGTCTCAGAGCGTACGAGCGAGCAGAGTTATAGAGGTGCACACAAACCAAGATTTGGGCTTGTTATTAGCACCAGCTCTTTTGCTACCACAGTGCTGTCTCTGGCATTACAAGCACAGGAGAGGAGGCCAGTGAAAACCCTTCCATCAATTGGCTTATGCACTGTGAGCATGAAGAGAGACTGCTGCCAGTGGGCAGAACACCTCTGAGGAGATAAACAATCGTGGCAACAACTTTATCTTTCATTTTCCCCATTTCTAAAATGGGCAAAGTGCCAGGTAGATGATTTACTGATGCCTGCAAGCAACAATTGCTGAACTGGAATAGCAGCAGGCTGAACTGTGGGCTTTCTGGTCAGAGCTAAGATAATGTCTGTGGCAACAAAGTGGAGTGGGTTTTTGAGCCTCTTTCCCAGCGATAGCAGAAGGTGTCGTGTCAGGAATTTAAACTGCTACACACTTGCCTTCTTCCCTGTGACTCTAATGAAAGGGTGGATTACAGCTTGTGCTTAGGAAATCAGGTTAATTCTTTGGCATTTAGTCTCTGCAATGTCTCATTTTATCCACAGCAACCCTTTAAGTAAAATTTGAGAAGAAGGTGTCTCCCAGCAATTTTAAATCCAGGGGAATATTACTGGTCACTCACCTTCTCCTGAACAGGTTTAAAATTGGAATCCAGGGCAATAACACGAAACCTCACTGCAAAGGCAAGGAACAGGGTGTTAGCACTGGACAGTTTTTTTGGCTGAGCATGATGTTTTGCACTTATTAGTACTCCCAGTTTCACAGGATCTTCCAACAGTCCCACTTGCACAGGATGCACATAATGAAATGCATCTGAAAGTAGAAGAATCCTACACAGACTTTGATTAAGGGACTTTTCCCTAGCATCAAGTTCTTGTACTCTTTCATAAAAGTTTCCTTTAATGTTAGTAATGAAAAGTTTATGTTCATGAAAGTGTAATCTCACAGAAAGGGGATGACTGAACAAATAAAACTGCATTGCCTTTTAGTAATTTAATTGAGTCTGCTGTTTCCCCCAGCTCAAAACCAAGCCATTTGACCAATAAACAACCCATACTGGATGCCTTGGTGGCACCAAACTCCAACTGGTAAGCTTTCCTTCATACTATGTATAGAACTCATCCTAATTAAAGTAAAACTAATCTAGTCTAATGGCTGCATTATGTGGCTAATCTCTGGGAAGAAATTTTCTTCTAGTGTTTCCTAAAGTGTGTGCTAGAAGTCTTAAGGCCTAAAAGTGAATGGAGGAATGGATCTAGATAGATGAAGCTCTGCTTGGTGGCAAGGTGAGAAGCATGGATAAGGGAATAGCATAAATGCAGGAATATGACATGAAAATCTGAAGTCCAAGCACATCAGAAGCCAGAAGGTAAATAGCAGGATTTTGTCTTTAACAACTTATAATTCATTTTAAAGCAACAGATTTCACTCTTGGTGTTTAGACTATTTTGATGCTGACCAGCACCAGAGAGGGAAGACTGTGGAAGCATTGTTTTGTGCCAGGTATTGATCTAATCACCTCTTCCCACTATCCTGGCCTGCCACCAGTAATGAAACAGCAGCTGTGATAGCTTCTGTCACCTGGGAGGAAGGGACAAAGAAAATAAGAGAGATCATGGGATGACAGTCTCCTGACATCCTGAAGATGATTCCCTAAGCTCCACAGCAAATAACTGTAATAGTTTTAACAGAAACTGTGAAGAAACTGTCTAGAATGTAGCTCAGCCTGAAAAACACCAGGCAGAGAAATCCTGTCTGTAGAAATTTCCTCCTAAAGCCCATGTTATAGACAAAGTGGGCATTCACCGGTCTGTCCTGGTTTGTAGATGGGTTTGTCTGTCTGCATGAAGACGATGCTGCCTGTGTTCCAGATCATCACTGACTGTCGCTCCTCTAGGCTGATGGTGGTGCCCTTGGCAGAGAAGGAAATGAAAGCCAGTGGTGCAGAGTGGACAGGAGGAATCTGTGGAGAAACAGGAAAACACGGGGAGGTTGTTAGTCTTGAAGTAATTTGCTCCAGAACCTGTTGAACAGCAATACCTGTGGCCTGGGCTCCTACAATGAGACACAATCTCACTTCTACCACCTTCATTACCTATCTTGGATCTTCTCTTATTACTTATGTCTACAAAAAATACCTCCTTGTCTGTTACTATGTTACTCTCCTATGCTTCCTTTCTCCTTTAACAAGTCTTATTTCTGTCCCTGCTTGTTCCTCTCCTGTGCTCTCTGCTTTAATTTTCTTGTCCCTGCTTACATTTCTTTTCCATGGGGACATAAATTAAAATTAACTTACCTTGAAGTTGAAGCATTGTAGACCACTGCTTGCTGCCATGGTTTTCTTAAAAATAGTGCTATTAACAGAGCTGTATTCTAGGATTACTCTGACGGATACTGTCTCGTTGAGGTTAAGGAACTGCAGGCAGACCTGACCCGGAGAGTCATTTTGGAGGACAGCAGGCACCATCAGGACATACTGCCTGTGAGGTGCAAACATCAAAGTCAAAAACATTAACATATAAAGGAGAAACAGCCTCCACAGGATAAAGCAAACACATAACACCGTTATTATTCCGTACCCACCAATTACTTTAGGTTAAATGGGACACACTGCTAGTGCTCCTCACTCTGTCCTGCAGCCCTGAACTAGCCCAGCCCTGGGTTTCCCCCCCCACCCCGCTCTAGTATTGCCCCCAACTCTTGCCCTTTTTTCCTTTATCTGAGCCCTGGGTCCACCTGCTTTTAGCAAAGCACCCTGCTGTCACTACTGCTGTTGCCTTTTCTGGACACACATCAACTTCTGTGGAAGTTCTGCAGTAGGTGGAAGGTCTGACCATATTAAATGAGAACCATTCACTTGCCATCCCCATTCCACTTTAGCTCTCCAGATATAAAAGGTGAGCCCTGGCAGTATTTGATATTTAGAGCAAAATGAATAACACTGACTAGCACTGTCTTAAAAGCCTTTTCACAAATATCAATAGTAGTAATAGGGTAGTTCTTACGGCTCAGGCTCCTTTGCAGCTGTTACACGCCAGAGGAGAATGGCCAAAAGAAACTTCAGCCACATTTTTCTCTCTGGGAGACAGAAGAAAGAGATAAGTGCTCTTCCAATGAAACAATTCCTTGCCTACTAATTTAACAGCTCTGCAGTGCTCACCCAGTGCTCCAGAGGAAAGGAGCTCGCTCCTCAACTCCTCCCTGGCTCCTTCCTTTGATGTTAGTGCCTTTATAACTGCAGCGAGGGGTGGAGATCCCAGTCTAACCTACTCCTTGCAAGAACCTCCCCTAACACTACTGCAACCAAAATCAACCCACCGATTCCAGGCTGTAACACTTCACTGCAGTTCTCTGAATGGCTGCACAAAATTCCTTTAGTGGTCTTGTTTTCAAGGGAAGGGGCTTTGGTTTTTACACTGAGACTTATCACAGCATTGAAAAGCACAAAGTGACCTAAACTAGAGTAAGTCTGTCAAACCAGATTAACAATTGAGGGTTTTCCCCATTGCTCTTGGAATTTACCATCTGGATTGACAGTCTGGGTGATGTAGACTAATTTCTATACTTTGACACCAGATTCTGGCAAAAAAAAAAATACATTGATCCCCCTTTTCCCTTGCTTCATAGGTATTTTGAAAAATGATGAAATGGAAAAATAGAGAAGCTAGAAACAGAAAGAGATCTAAAAAGCCTTAATTACTTCTGCCTTAGCCCTTGAACTTGACAGTGTTGTTGAATTTTGATTTATTTCAGCTTGGAATTAGCCAGCTGCTGGGTCTATGGGAATTTGTTAGTTCCCCAGGTTTCCAGTTTTCACACCTGTGTGGAAGCTAATGGAGTTTTCTATTAGGGAGAAGGAAGTTCTTTTGTTCTTTTGTACTCTGAAGAGAAAACAAAGCACTCAGGTGGGCTGCTCCTCCACAAGACAAACAATGCTGGAAAGCAGTTATTTGATAACTGTAAATAATTTTTTTCCCATTAATATTGGCATTGAGTCTGTCTGGCATGAGGTTATGAAGTCAGCTTTCTCCACAGCAGCCTGCTGTGCTTTGCATTTGAGGCTAGAACAGTGTTCATAACTCACCAGCATTTTGGCAATTGCCGAAGAGTGCTTCCACTGTGTCAAGGCTTTCTACCTACACCACCTCCCAGTCAAAAACCAGCAGGTTTAGGGTGGGCAAGGGGCTGGGAGGGGTCACAGCCAGGACAGATGACCCAAACTGGCCAAAGGGATATCCTGTACCTACCATACCACATATGCTTAGCAATAACAGGTGGGGGAAAGGAGGAGCGGGGACAACATTTGTGGTAACAGTGTCTGTCTTCCAAAGCAGCCACTACCTGTTCTGAGGCCTTACTTCTCAGGGAGTGGCTGGACATCTGCCTGCCAATGGGAAGCAGTGAATGAGTCCCTCTTTTAGCTTCTCTTTCAAATGCACCTTCTGCTTTCCTTTTTAAATCGTTGTTATTTCATCCCACTAGTCTCTTTGATATCCGTCCTGGAAAATGGGAGTGGGTGAAAGATTGGGTGGCTGCTTGGCTGCTCTCTGGGGTCAACACACCACTGTATGTTATCAACATGGCTAAATATTGTAGAGCTGGAGCCGGAGAGATATGGATCCAAAGGCAGAGTACCTGTATGGGAGCATGATTTTCTCTCACATCCCGATATGTTTTTTGACTGACCCTTCTAGTTTCTTGCTTGTGTGTGAAACTTTCTTCAGTAGAAACACAGGGCACATAGGGTGGCTATGAAATGTTTTTCACTTATGCCTTCAAATTTTTCACAGAAGTATCAAACCATATTGAACTGGAACAGGGCAGAAGTAACAGGTGGTTTCCCAGAGGTCTCTCTGTGTCATGGTGTGGGTGCTCAGAACACAGACAGCAGTTGGAGGTTCTGTTCTGAAAGCCCATCTCAGTATCATTTCTGTTGAAGAGGATCTCTACAGATTCTACAATTAAGGAGCTTCGCTAAGGATCAGGCTTTATTTTCTCTGCAATGGGATACCCATAACAGGAGCTGCCCAGAACAGAAATTCACTGACAAGGGCTTTAACTTGAGCTGACATTGTGGAAAAAGGAGATGACCAGTATTGCAGGTTCTTGCTTATTGTGGCTTTCTCAGGTAGTTACAAGTTTATTGCAACACAATAAAGCATTTATTTCAAACAAGTCAATTTGATAATCATTGCCACCCAGGAGCTTTCTGAGGCTATTTTTGAAAGTTTAATCAAACAGTCAAGTGGGTTAGGTGACATTCAAAGGTTGTAAAGATAGAGGAGGGTAGTTGTGTATAACTTACTGTTATAATGAACCCCAAATATGGGTTGGATTGTGGCTTTGGTCAGGCAGTGCACTGTTG
>VZTG01005009.1:54718-70437 GCA_013397845.1 Melanocharis versteri | reverse complement strand
AGCAGCCCGGGCAGGGGTCTGGGGGGCCAGCAGCCCGGGCAGGCCCGAGGTGTCCCTGTCCCTGGCGCAGGTGGCGGCGCAGCAGCAGGAGTCGGCCACGACGCAGAAGGCAGAGCGGGAGGTGTCGCGCATGGTCGTGGTCATGGTCGGGTCCTTCTGCCTGTGCTACGTCCCCTACGCGGCGCTGGCCATGTACATGGTGAACAACCGCGACCACGGCATCGACCTGCGCCTCGTCACCGTCCCTGCCTTCTTCTCCAAGAGCTCCTGCGTCTACAACCCCATCATCTACTGCTTCATGAACAAACAGGTGACCCCAGCGACACCGGGACACCCCCAGAGACAGGGAAGAGGGGGACAGCCCAGACACAGGGCAGGGGGACTTCCAGGGCACCCAGGAGATGGGACACCCAGGACACACGGGCAAAGGGGACACCCGGGACACCTGGCGAAGGGGGCATCCAGGGGTGCCCAAAGATATCTGAGGACCAGGGACACTGAGGGAGACCCAAGCATGAGGAACACCCGGGGATACCCGTGCGAGGGGATACCCCAGGACACAGAGGTGATGGGGACACCTCAGGACACTCGGATGAGGGGAATACATTGGCAAGGGGGACACAGAGAAGATGGGGACACCTCAGGACACTGGGGCAACGAGGACATGCAGGGGTGCCCAAGGACATCGGGGGACCAGGGACACCTGGGAATGGCGCATGCGGGGTATAAGGGGCATCCAGGGACACCTGCACGGCTGGGGGTACCATGACGCCAGGGACAGGAGATGGGGCCAATGTGGCATCTGAGGGTGTGAGGACAGTGCCAGGGCTGGACACAGGACCAGTGGGACCCCCAGGCTGAGGCGTCCCCTCTCCTGTGACCCCGTGTCACCTGTCTGTCCCCGCAGTTCCGCGCCTGCATCATGGAGACGGTGTGCGGGCGGCCCATGTCAGACGACTCCGAGGTGTCCAGCTCGGCCCAGCGCACCGAGGTCTCCTCCGTGTCCTCCAGCCAGGTCGGCCCCAGCTAAGGGGCTCTGGCACCGCCCCAGCCGCCGGGACCCCCGGCTGCCCCCCGGGACCCCCAGCTATCCCCCAGCTGCCCCCACCGTGGGGCCGGCCCTGCCCTGGGGGCCCGGGGGCCCCGGCCAGCCTAGGATGTAGCGCGGGTGGGACAATAAACCACGGCCGCGGTCTGAGCGCAACGGGGACCCGCTGAGCGCCTGGGACCCATGGGACCCGGCACCCACAGCATGGGCATCATCCTAGGGGCAGCTGTGCCCCACAGCAGGGTGGGAATGGCAGAGCCTGGGGTGGCTGCGCCGCACGGTGGGATGCGACGGAGGTCTTGGGGGTGGCTGTGCCCCATGGTTGGGTGGGATGGGGGTCCCAGGGGTAGCTGTGCCCCACTGCAGGGCAGGACAGGTCCCGGGAGTGGCTGTGCCTCACGACAGGGAGGGAGGGAGGGCCCCAGGGGAAACTGTGCCCCACAGTGGGGCAGGATGGGGGTCCCAGAGGTGGCTGTGCTCCACGGTGATGCCATGGTGGGACTCTGCCTCCTTGTCCGCCCCGGGCCTCACAGGCAGCGGGGAAGGGAGGTGGGATGCTGCTACCCACCTCCATNCCCCCATTCCCCTCCTCAGGGCCCCCCCGCCTGAACCCTTCTGGCTCAGCTTGAGGAGGCTCCCCCAGGTCCCGTTTTAGGGGGAAACAGGGAATTGGGGTCCGTCCCCCTCGGCCCATCAGGGGGTGAACAGTTTTATTGAGTTCCAACCAATCCAGATCCCTTCAATCAGCCTGAGGAGAAAATCAAGGAATAAACCCGGAGGAGGCGAAAAATCCATGTCCAGAGTTGTCACAGGGCCCCAAATCCTCATGGATGGGGGGATGTTAGGAGAGGGGCTGTTGCAGGGATGGGTGGCTGCACCAGAGGGGAGGCTGCACCAGAGGCTTTCCCAGTGTTCCAAAAATCACTTCCGCTGTCCCAAATCATCCCTGGTGTCCCAACCAACCCCAACATTCCCAGATCACCCCCAGCATTCCCAGATTCCCAAGCCCTGCATGGGGCCATATTCCCTACCCACCTACCCCCGGATTTAGGGAGGGGAGGAAAAGGAGGAGGAGTAGCAAGAGGAGGAGGAGGAGATGGGAGGATGCAGTCAGCCCTTGGAAACCTTTGGGAAAGGATTTAGGGGAAAACCTGGGAATTTGGAGATGGTCGGGCCCGATTCCAGGCAGCTCTGGCAGCTGCAGGGGGACAAACACAGAAGAGGGAAAACCTTGGGAATTGTCCCAGAGCGGGGTGGGCTGGTGGGATGAGGCCCTCCCCCAGAGGTTTGGGGGGTTCAAGGCACTTGGAGCGGGGTTGGGGGAGGGGTCTTTCCCAGATCCCAGGGGGCAGTGACTGGGGAGGAGGGTCCAACCTCCCTGGGGTCACCTCCGGGTCACCCCCTGGGTCCTGCTGCTGCTCCAACGGTTTTTGAGGTTTTCTTGGGTTTGAATTTTAACTTTTTATTCCAATTTCACATCAGTGTTTCTATTTAATTCAATTTCACTTCTTTGGTTACAATTCCATTTCAATTTCAATTTTCAATTTTCATTTCAATGTTAAATTCCAATTCCATTTTTAATTCAAATTTCAATCCAATTCAAATTCCAATTTTAATTTCAATTTCAATTCCAATTTTAATTTCAATTCCAACTCCAATTCTAATTTTTATTCCAACTGCAATTCCAATCCCAATCCCTCTGTGAATTTCCCACTCCCCCCCAGGCCCCCGGGCCCCGCAGCGCCGGGCAGCCCTGTCGCTGCCCCCGCGCCAGGGGAGCTGTTTCCACACGTGGTAAAACCAAAACATACAAAAATAACCCAAAAGTCATTAAAATCCGGGGAAAACCCACAACGAGACGAGCCCCAAGTGCCGGGGGAGTGTGGCTTTCCCGAGCCCCGTCCCCGGGAGCTGGGATGGGGTTTCTCCGCGGCAGGAGCAGCCTCGGCGAGGGACGGAGCCCATAAATAGGCGTCGGCGTCGAGCCTAGAACTCGTCGTGCCGCACCAGCGCCTCCCCGAAGTCCGTGGCCTGGCTGCCCACGAACAGGTCCGACTTGTCCACGATCTCCTCCCGCGTCAGCTTCCCGTCCTGCAGGGAATGCCACATCCCGCTATTTCCCCGTCCCGGTATTTCCCCACTCCTCCCATCCCGCTCCCCAGATCCCACCTGAGATGCTGGCCCACCTTGTCCTGGTCGGACTCGTAGACGAGGTGCCGGGCCTCAGCCTCAGCGTGGTCGTAGTCTGAGGGCAGGATCCAATCCTTGGTCTCCTCCTTGTCCATCTTCCCATCCCGGTTCTTGTCCCGGAATTCCACAAACTGTTCCCGCTCCGTCTTCACCCACTCGGGCTCATCTGCGTCACCGTCCTGGCTGTACATGTCACCTGGAGGGAGAGCAGGATCAGGATCAGCCCTACGGCCCCGTCCCCATCCCACGGATTGGCCCAAAGCCTTGAGTTCCCTAAATCCATTCCCAAAATCCCAAAGCACCAGCTGGGTCATGGTTTCACCCGAAAATCCTCGATGGAGGCGTGGGGGCAGGTGGAAGTTGAGAGAGAGAACATTCTGTGAGGGGGAGGGCTGGGAAGGACACGGCAGCAGTGGCTGCCACTGGACGGGGACACTGAGGGGACATGGACAGGACACGGAGCAGCAGCACCAGCGTCTCACCAATGTACTCCTCCAGGTCAATGAAACCATCGCCGTTCTTGTCAATGTCCTCCATGGTTTCCTGCAAGAAGATGCGAGTGTGAGCCGGGCCCAGAGCAATTCCTGCCCCTCGGTGACCACCAGAGATTCCCAAAACACCTCTGTGCTGGCCCCACCTGCACAACGATGTCCTTCATGTAGTCATACTCCTCGGGGTGCAGGAAGGCCGTGAACTCCTCCTTGGTGGCTGCCAGGTCCCCATCCTTGTCGGCCATCTTGAAGCGCCGCTCGTCCCGCACCATCATCTGTTTGTAGTTGAAGCCATCGTCGGGGTCCGGATCGTCTGGGAGGGAGCACAGGGAGCACCCGGGTCAGCTCGGGCAGGGGAAGGACCGTGGTACCCACCAACCCCACCCCAACCCAACTCAACATTCTCAATTCAACCTCAACTCAAACTCAACCTCCTCTACCGAACCTCAACTTCCTTTGTAGTTGAAGCCATCGTCGGGGAAGACAACCTCGATCTCTTCAACCTTCACCCCAAGCCAACCTCAACCTCCTCCACTCAACCTCCTGAACATAACCTTCTCATCCTCAAATTCCTCAAGGCAACCTCAACATCCTCCACCCAACCTCAAACTCCTCAACTCAACTTCCTCCCTCTCAGCACAACCTCCCAACGCTTTGACAACAAAAGCTCAATTGCAGCCACCACTTCTCTCCTGTGCCCACTCCCAGGAGGAGGAGGAGCTGCAGAAGCCCTGGGATCATGACATTCCCAGGGAGAGGCCCCAAAAGACAGGGCTCGGGGGCTTTGGCCGGCACGGCCAGAGGCTCAACCTGAACTATTTTGGGAGGGGAATGTGTAAGGGGATCTTGCTCGCTGCCGGGGCGGTGGCAGGGCCAGGAGGCATCAGCCGGGTGGGACCATGGAGCACGCGTGGCCGCTTGGCACGGCCCTGCCAGCAGCAGGAGAGGAGTTCCGGGACACGGGGCCAGCAGTGCCCAGCAGCCCATGGAGAACCTGGATCCTGGGGGACACTGCCACGCTCCGGCTAAGTTAAACCAGAGCCAGGCCCGCTCTAATAGGAGGATCCAAAAGGCCCTGTGTCCCTGCTCTGCTACCAGGGACAAAAGGCAGGCATTGGGGAGCCCTGGATTAATGGGCTCGGGATTGAGGAGCGCTGGAGCAGCCCTGGAGCCATTAAATATCCAAAGATTTTAACCCAAAGATTTTAACTTTAAGGCAGCTCTACAGCAGAATGAATCCCAAATTCCCCATTCTATTCCCAAGATTTTGCCTTGAGAAACAGCATAGCCCCAAACAAGGAAACCTTCGGGACCAGCGCCATTAACAGACGATTCCTTAATTGCTGTTGGGCTAATTAATGGGTTTGACTGGGGGGGGGCAGGTGGGTTAAAAAGGGTTAAACCCTCTCAAAGCCCCCAAAGTCACTTCCTGTCTTGGTCCCTGGGCTGGGAGAGGTTTGGGGGAGCAGAGGCAGGGGAAGGAGACAGAGCCGGAGAATTGCTCAGAGTACGGCAGCAACGCCACAAACTCAACCCAACATCTTGTCTCCTGGGATGAGCACTCCTGGTTTTGGATCCCACCATGGGACTGAGGAATTAACAAAAATAGGAATGATGATGATGATGACAATATCCTGACTTTGAAGGGAGTTTCAAAGGAATTTCCAATCTCAGATGAAGCTCTTGGACATTTACCACTTGATATTCCCTGCTTCCCAGGACTCCCCCCAGCAGAACCCCACACTGCTCCGTGACACTTCTGGGGGCCACCCGGTGACTCATCCTGGCGTTTATTTAATTCATTAATAAAACCACTCCCAGCACCTCGTTTTGCTGACAAAACACCACATTCTGGACCCTCCAGAGCAGCTGAGGGCGATGCCCGGCCCCATGCATCCCTTGGCCACGGGTCAACACTCAGGAGGCACCTCCAGAGGCATTCCAGCCCCACTCTGGCCAGGGAGGGGAGCAAGGCGAAGAGAGGGGAACATTTCAGCAGCAAGGAGCTGTGGAAAAGTCATTCCTGCCGAGAGGAGCCAGAGCCAGAGCATGAGGCAGGATCCTCCCGGCACTCCGTAAGGATACAAGTATGTGGGAGCAGCACGAGTCGAGGCTCCACCAGGGCCTGCCAAGGGCACTCGGCCTCCAGCGCCGCTCCAGCTTTGGAATCGGCCGTGTCGGGGGCTGGGCACTCCCCACGCACTGCTCCGAATGCAGGAAGGAACTTCTCCTTAAGCTCACTAGGGGGGTTCCATTAATTCAGGGTTTTCTCATTAAGGCTTTTCCTCATGAATGTTCTTATTTTTCCCTATCCAACACCTGCAGGCCCTAAATGCTACCCCAGACTCCTCAAACAGTGCTCAGACCCTGCCCAGGACCTCTCTGCCCCTCTCCAGGCTGGATTTACACAGGTAGATTAGCCCAGACCCCAGAAATCCATGGAAAAGGGAGGTTTGGGAAGTGCTGCCCCAGCCTAGGGGTGTCACAGGGATTTCCCTGGCCACCAGCACAGCAAATCCAAATCCTCCCCAATCCCAAGGGAGATGGATGAGCCTCCTGTGCAGCAGCTCCCCCTCTGTACATCCTGCAGAGCAGTTTGACTATTTTTGGCAATATTTAGGAAATTAGAGTGGATTCCACACCCCAGAGCTGCAGCTCCTCCACCCGGGCCAGTCTACAGTGCTGGAGGCCAGAGCTGGCACACGGCTTGAGGGTTTAAGGTTTTAACCCCAAAAGAGCTGCTGCATCCCACACTCCCAGGGATGCCTGAAGCAGTGCCACACTGCTGGCCCAGCACTTGTCCCAAAACCCCCAAGTTCTGGGGTCTAACACTGCTCCCAGGACAAGGGAAAGCGACTGAAATCTCTGCTAATGGTTTTTGTGGGTTTAGGGATGCAGTGGACACACCAAGGTGGTTCCACAGCTGCAGGTCAGTGGGTTCCACCTGCAGGCCCCAAATTCCCCCACAAGCAATTCCAAAGGGCCAGAAACCCCCATTCCCACATGCCATTAATCCCAAAATCACCTGGATTCAGCCCAGAGCTGCATTTGTCACCAGGAACATCAATAAGGCCCAAATGTGGCTGCAGAGGGGAAAAGGGCAGGGGGAGGGGTGCAAACATCCCCTTGGGGAGCTTTCCATGTATTTTGGGTTCTTTTCCTTGCACTTCTCTTTGCTAATGCCAACAGGAGGTCCATTTGGAGAGTTCTGGAGGTTTTAAAGTGTGACATCTTGGGGACATCTGCTCCAGCTGGCCCCACATATACCAAGGCCGTGCCCTACGTATTCCTGTGCCTATCCCAGGGGACAAATCCATCTCGGGTCGGCCAAACGCCTGCCACCGCCGCTCCACGCTCCCAGCCACGGGCTTCCTCTGGGCCTCCTTAATCCAGGCCCCAAACTCCCCCTCCACCACAAGCCCATCCCAATCCATGTCCATCCCACTGACCATCACTCCACAAGCCCGTCCTGATCCATGACCATCCACTGACCATCACTCCACAAGCCTGTCCCGATCCATGACCATCCACTGACCATCACTCCACAAGCCCGTCCCGATCCATGACCATCCACTGACCATCACTCCACAAGCCCGTCCCGATCCATGACCATCCACTGACCATCGTGCCACGAGCCCATCCTGATCCATGACCATCCACTGACCATCACTCCACAAGCCCGTCCCGATCCATGACCATCCACTGACCACTGTGCCACGAGCCCATCCTGATCAGCCTCCACCCCGCCGACCCTTGCACTACAACGCAGAGCAGGATGTCTCAGCTGCTGGCTCCAGGAGAGGCTCATCCCAGGAGCCAGGACCTACCCAGGATATATCCATAGGTGGCATTTTTATACTCCTCCCAGGAAACAAGCCCGTCCTCATTGAGGTCGTGGCCCTTCCACTGGCGCTCCACATCCTCGTAAATCCAGCGCTTTTGGGCAAACTTGATCCAGGCCTTGAGTTCCTCCACTGTCACGAACCCATCTCCATCCTCATCTATTTTTCCTACAATCTTCCTGTGGGAAACGCAGAGAAATCCAGAAAAAGTTAAGAAAAATGAGGGGTTGGCAGGGAGGGAATGGGAAGGGGCAGAGGGGGCAAGTCGAGGCTATTACAGAATTTGGGAATTCAACTGTTTGGAGAGTTTATCCTTAAAACCAACATAAGGTTCAGCTGCCAAAACTTTGGCTCAGACATGAAAATCACCGGCTCGGCCACTTTTGGACCACTCAGGTTTTGGTTTCTCCAGAAATTATGAGTTTTAGGGGAAAAACTTCCTTCTTAGCCCCTGGGAATGACCCATCCATGCGCCCTTTGACCAAGATGGTGCCAGGTGATGAGGTGATGAGCACGGACACATATTTATATTAAAAACAGGAATATCAGCTCTGCCTCTCCTGGTGATGCCAGGAAAAAGTTGAGGTGGTTATAGAATTTGCAAATTCAACCATTTGAAGAGTTTATCTTTAAAACCAACATTTGGGTTAGCTGCCGAAAAACGAGGCCAGCTGCCAAAACTCTGTCTCGGATGCAGAAAACACTGGCTCAGACATGGAAATCACAGCTTGGCCACTCTTGGACCACTCAGGTTTTGGGTCCTTCAGGAATTATGAATTTTAGGGGAAAATCTTCCCTGTTAAATCTTAGGAAAGCTCCATCTGTGCGTCCTCCCGTCTCGACGGTGCTGGGCGAGGAGCACGGACGCACATTTCTGCTAAAACCGGGAAGTTTGGCTCTGCAGGAGGAGTCGGAGCCGCCCAAGCCCAGCGGAGCAGAGCAGCCCTGCAGCAGAGCAGCCCTGCAGCAGGGCAGCCGGGCCGGTCCCACCCGCTGCCCGGGGCAGCAACCGGAGCCGCGGCCCCAGCGCCGAGCACCGCGTGCCTCCGTTATTTTTAGCAGCAGCTGTAGGAAAGGCCGGCAGGAATGCAGGATCCAGGGGCAGATGGAGCCGGGGGGTGGGGGCTGCTTGATCCGCGCCGCTCCCCGGAGCACACGCAGCTCTGAGCTGGGAAAGTTTCGGGCTCCTCGGATGAAAATCAGGGATAACAGTTCCAAAATCCTTTGTCTGGTGAAGCAGGATCCTGGTTTTATCTTTAACATGGAGGTTTAACGGAAAACCGCTCAGGAATCCTGAGCTCCAGCCCAGGTATTTGAGGAATTTTAGAAGACAGGTGGAAAACACGGAATTTTAAAATTTTAAATCACCACTAGGACTATTAATTTCAAAAATATTGACGCAAAGGGAAACCTGGGCACCGGAGCCACCCGTGCTCATACCCAGGTTTCCGTGTTTCAGAATTGCCTTGGTCAAGGAAAATCAGGAATTCCTCTGTGGCACAAAGGATGTTCCTGGCAATGAGAAGCTGGAGAGAGACTGGAAGAAAAAGAGGGAAAATGTGGAATTTAGTTCTGACAGTGAGATGCCAGACTGGGGGCAGTGGGCAGGGCTTGGATACCTCAGTAATTTTATAGAGAAATATATAAAATAAATATGTAAATATAAAAAACAGCTCATCAATAGTGTCCAAATTTATGCAGAAATATGTAAAATATTATAGAAATATTTCAGAATGTTATATATCAATGTGCAAAGTGCCCCTTCCAATATTCCTGATCAAACACAGAAATATGCAAAATGTCACATAAATATTCAGAATTTTCCATATAAATATATAAAAAGTCAATCAATATCATAAAATTCTGCATAGAATTATGTAAATATCATGTGAATATTAAACATTTGTCTATGTAAATATATAAACCACAAATAAATCTGTCAAATCCTTCCTATTTCAGGGAAACAATTCCGTGTTTTCCTCTCCCAAGAAGGTAACACCACTGGCAAAAGGATTTATTAGAGAAAACCCCTGGAATGGAGGAGCAGAGCTGGCAGGAGTTGATGGCCAAGGCAGTTTTTCCAGGGCAGTTTCTAGGGGGTTAATCAGGGAACGGCTTCCCAGGGAAGTCAAGCCCTCCCCAAGCCGCAGCGGGCACTCAGGAAGCTCCCAAACCTCCTCCCCACCCCGGTCCCGTGCCCGGGGCCGGCACCAGCTGCTCCCGGCTGCTTTCCCAGGGCAGCAGCCACCGAATCCTTACATTTTCCCAAACCGCCCATTCTGCCCCCCTGCAAGGGAGGGCAGCAGATGTTCGGGAGGGGCCGGCAGCTGCTCGCCGTTCCCACTCCCCGCTCCAAGGGGATCGGCGTGCCCAGCGCTGCTGCCAGGGAACGGCACTGCCGCCAGGACACAACACGGTGCGGCCCGGGCAGCGCTCCCAAACCCCCGCGGCCCAAAGCGGGGAGCTGAGCACAGCCGCGGGGAAAGCACTTGCAGGCAGAGCTCTCGCAGAAAAACAGGCCCTTCCTGCAGCACAACCCCGTCAGAGCACAGAGTTTATAGAATCAGACCGTGAGAAGGAGTTTATCAAAGCAGTTCCGGCCCGGGATGGCAGGAATCAGCCCCTGCGGATAAAACCGAGGCTGGTTTGTGCGGAGGGCGTTAAATCTCCGATGGAAAGTCGGCCCCGCCGGCGTTCCGGCGATAACTCGGCAGAACAATGGGATTGAGCCGTGACGGAGCCCTGGGATCGGAGCCCTGGGATCGGGAGGGCGGCCGGGGAGGCCGGGGCCGAGCTTCCCTCGGAATCTGATGCTGCTCCAGGGGGATCGAGGCATTCGCTCTGATTTTGCCAGGAGGCAAAAAGCCTCCTGGATCCTGTATTTTGGAGCTCATGGAGCGACCAGGGCCTGGCTCCAAGGGATCACAGGGTTTTCCA
This sequence comes from Melanocharis versteri, assembly GCA_013397845.1. Taxonomy (NCBI): domain Eukaryota; kingdom Metazoa; phylum Chordata; class Aves; order Passeriformes; family Melanocharitidae; genus Melanocharis; species Melanocharis versteri. Next base: position 59,929 of record VZTG01005009.1, on the reverse strand, counting down.
GTTTAAACAGTCCCTGGAGGGAGGAAATTCCCTCCGGCCCACAAAGTGTTGGGGGAGAGGCCAGCACGTCCCTCCCTCTGGGAGGCTGGACGATCCATAGGGATGGATGGAACCTGGCACCCCCGCCCTGCACATCCCGCTGTATCTGTGGGAATCGGCTCACTCTGGAAGTTTCCTCAGCACCCACATGGGGTTGAGCTTTTCTTTCCCATCAGGGAGCACCATTTCCAAAAAACAGCCCAAAATTCACCGTGGGCTGCGGTAGGTACTGCTCCAGCAGCAGCAAGGTTGGGATGCTTGGCTGAAAAAATTGGGTCTGACTTAAAAAAGAGATATTTAGGTGGGATATTGGGAAGGAATTCCTGGCTGGGAGGGTGGGCAGGCCCTGGCCCAGGGAGCCCAGAGCAGCTGTGGCTGCCCCTGGATCCCTGGCAGTGCCCAAGGCCAGGCTGGACCCTGGGGCTGGGAGCAGCCTGGGACAGTGGAAGGTGTCCCTGCCCTGGCAGGGGTGGCACTGGAGGGGCTCTGAGGTCCCTTCCCACCCAAACTATTCCATGAAAACCCAGCCAAAGGTACCCAGATCCAAGGTGATTGGAGCCCAGCATCCTGAGAAGTGTTCTGAGCTCCCCAGGGAGCCTCTGTCCCCCAGCCCCCCCACCCCGCCCCTGCTGGAGGCTGCAGTTCCCAGGTTTGAGCCACCCGGAGCCCCAGAACAACTGCGGCAGCAGCTGCTGCGGGGGCACCGGGCCCCGCGCTGCTCCCGGGAACGGTCCCAGGGCCAGGCCGGGGGGGCTGGGGAGGCACAGCCAGATCCCGGGGGAAGCACAGCCATCCTGGATCTGAGGGGAGGCACAGTGCATCCCGGGGTCCCAGCTGGAGGGGGAATCTCCATGCAGACTCTGTTTTCCCACCTCCCAACCAGCTCCTTCCAACCGAGAAACGCCAGTGATCCCAGGGTCTCCAGTGGCATCCGGAGAACACAGAGCGAGCGCGGCACAGCGCAGACCCCCACTGTCTGCTCTGGAGTTTTGGGGAATGCCTGGCACTGGGAATGGCTCTGGGTGACTTTCTGGGGAATGCCTGGTGCTGGGAAGTGAATTCCTAGGCTGAGAGCGGGGCCTCCCGCAGGAGGAACGGTGCACGTGCCGCCGCCCCGCCGGTGGCCGTCACTGCGTTCCCGCTCCCTGCGGGAGAGCCCGGGGCTCTCTCTGGGAAGGGTTGGGATGCTGTCCTTACCCCAGGCGCTCCTTGCTCTCCTCCGGCGTCAGCTGGTCGAAGCTCTTGGCCTCGTCGGCGCCCAGGAAGGCGTCGTGGTCGTAGTCGAAGCTCTGGGCGTCGTCGTGCTCGCGGGCGCTGAGCGGGGCCTCCCGCACCACCCGCTCCTTGCGCTCCGTGGGCTTCGCGGAGCCGCACAGCGCCCACACGCCCAGGCACAGCAGGAGCCGCGGGAACCGCATCGTGCCGGGCCTGCGGGGACAGGGACACTGCCATGGGACAGGGACACCGCCGTGGGACAGGGAAACCACCATGGGACAGGGAAACCGGGACAGGGACACCGCCGTGGGACAGGGAAACCACCATGGGACAGGGAAACCNGCTCGCGGGCGCTGAGCGGGGCCTCCCGCACCACCCGCTCCTTGCGCTCCGTGGGCTTCGCGGAGCCGCACAGCGCCCACACGCCCAGGCACAGCAGGAGCCGCGGGAACCGCATCGTGCCGGGCCTGCGGGGACAGGGACACTGCCATGGGACAGGGACACCGCCGTGGGACAGGGACACCGCCGTGGGACAGGGAAACCACCATGGGACAGGGAAACCGGGACAGGGACACCGCCGTGGGACAGGGAAACCACCATGGGACAGGGACACCGGGACAGGGACACCAGGACAGGGACACTGCAAGGTGACAGGAACACCGGGACAGGGACACCGCCATGGGACAGGGACATCGTGATGGGCCGAGGACACCAGGACAGGGACACCGCCATGGGACAGGGACACCAGGACAGGGACACCAGGACGGGCACCGGGCAGCGCCAGGGCCGGAATGGGGAGGGACAGGATTAGGGCGTGCTGTCAGGGAAAAATGGGGGATTAGTGCAGGTTGTTTGGGAAGAATGGGGTTTAGGGCCAGTTATCTAGGGAAAAATTGGGGATTAGGGCAAATTATCTGGGAAAAATGGGGATTAGGGCACTTATTGGGGAAAAACAGATTAATAATAATACAGATTATGAGGGCAAAAATGACTAATTAATCCAGATGATCTGGATAAAATGATGAATACTGATTGTCTGGGCAAAGATGATGAACTAACGCAGATTGTCTGGGAAAAATGGGGAATTACTGCACATTATCCAGGAAAATGGAGAATTAGTGCAGATTATGTGGGCACAAATGACTAACAAGTGCAAATTATCTGGGAAAATGATGAATTCCTGCATATTCTCAGGGCAAATTAATTGATCCCAATTATCAGGATACTGTAATGAACTGATATGGGTTATCTGGGCAAAAGTGATTCACTGACATGGATTATCAGGGCACAGGGATTAATTAACACAGATTATCAGGGCACAGGGATTAATGGTATGGATTATCAGGGCACAGTGACTAATTAACACAGATTATCAGGGCACAGGGATTAATTAAGATTATCAGGGCACAGGAACCTTCAAGCCCCCAGCACACATGGGCAACGTCCCGTTTCCCCCGGAGCTGCTCCCGACCCCATCCCAGAGCCCCTCAGAGCAGCAGCTGGGGCTGGGAAGGGATCCAGGGCTGGGGAAAGGGGTCCTGGCAGGAAGGAAGGAAGGAAGTGGATCCAGATGGGAGGAATGTGAAGGACGTGCGGCACACGCCCCCTCTGCTCTCCCTCCTCCCCGTTTTCCCTTCCCAAGCCCTCGTGCCGCCTCCTCCTGATGCTCCCAGACCCGCTGTGGGGGAAATCCTCCCCCACCAACCCGATCCCCCCAGACTGGGACCTGCCTGATCAAACAACCCAAAGGCGCCTGGGATCGATGGCAGCTCTGGAAGGATTCCAGAGGCTGATCCCTTTAAATCCCAACAGAAACTCAGGTGTTCCCCATCCTTGCCACTGAGATCCCAACTTAGATCCCATCATAGATCCAGGTGTTCCCCATCCTGATATCTTTAAATTTCAGTCCAGGTATTCCTCATCCTGATGTATTCAGCCTTAAATTTTAATCAAGATATTGCTGTTCTTTAACCCTTTCACTCTAAATATATCTAAATTTAATCCAGATATTCACCATCCAGAGCTCTTCAATGCAAATTTAATTCAAGCTATTCCCCATCCTTATTGCTTTAATCTAAATTTAAACCCAAGATACTCCCCATCCTTATCCCTTTAAATTTACATCCAGGTCTTCTCCATCCAGAGCTCTTAAACATAAATGTAAACTCAGGTATTCCCATTCCTTAGCTCTTTAAATCTGTGGTTTAAAATCCAGGTATTCCCCTTTAACCTGAACTCACACCAAGGAATTCTGCCCTGGGAGTGACCCAGGAATGACCAGGAGTGACCTGGGACTGGCCCCATGTCAAACCAAGACAGTGGTGGCAGGACATGGGGGAAAGGACATGGAAAAGCCCTTTCCTTCCGTTTTTCTGAATGAGGATTTATGGGACCATTCAGAAAATCCACAAATTTAAATTCCTTGGAAGTGGGGGAGGAGGGGGCATGGTGAGGGGATTTGGGTTATAAAGAGTAAAAGTCACTTTTTTAGTGTTACTGGGGAGGAAAAACATTCCAGGAGGGAAAGCCAGTTCCAGGTGCAAGTGGAGCTCTGGCTATCCCTGTCCTGAGGACCTGACTCCTGCTCCCACGGGGCACATCCCGGTGCCCAGGGCCTGCCCAGCCTCCTGCTCATCCCAGGATCAGCCCAGCCTGCAGCACAGAGTGACCTGGAATGGGTCAAACACCCCGATTTTATCTCCCAGTGTCCACAGAGAGCCCGGGAGGCACTTAGAAGTGATTAAAGAGGGACAGTCCCACCTCCAGCCGGATCCGGGCACAGCGCCCGGTGCCGGGAGCGGGAAAGGTGCTCAGAGAGACCAAAACCCACAAACCAACAGCTATCCCTAAACAATTATCCATAAAACCTGGCAGCATCAGCAGCTTCTCCTGACCAACGGGATGGGCCCCCAGATTTTTTGCAGAGATCCCAATCTGAGGGAAAAGTAGAGCCCCTCTCCTCCCAACACAGGCCATTGACAGCTTAAAATAATAAACCCCCGAATAAAGGGGTCTCGTGGGTGAGCTGCGGGGAAGTCGGGAACAGGAAGCAGTGGTGGGAAGACGTGGGGGTCAGAATGCGGGTCCAGACCCTCAGCTGGGGAAGAACTCGGGATTCCAGCAGGACTAGGTGGGATACTGATGGAGGAGCTTGAGATTCCAAGGATATTGATGGAGGAACTCAGGATCTCAGGCAGGTTTGATGGGCTGTTGATGAAGGAACTTGGGATTCCACGTGGGTTTGCTGTAATATTGATGGAAAAACCCAGAATTCCCATTGGGTTTGCTAGGATACTGACAGAGAAACTCGGAATTCTGCGCTGGGCTTGGAACTGTGGTGACATTTAGGGGAAACTGATGGGAAGAAGCCCCTCTGGACACACATTCACCATCTGGGAGGCCAACAGGATCCCATAAAACCCCCCATTGGCAACACAATGTGTTCAGGTTTGGGAATCAGCCTGTTACTGATTTTTACGGGATTGATCCCATCGGAGCAGGCAGGGAGCAATTAACTGGGACCCCATGGTGCCACCCCAGGGGAATTCCGGCCCTGAGAAAGATTTACGGATGCGGGGGAGACACCGGGAGCCGAAACCAATCCCGGGGTAGAAACGGGCTGGTCCTGCCCCAAACCAACCCCAGAGTTTCGGGGTCACTGATAGCTGCGGGAGAGGAACGCGGATTTGCGGCGACACCGCCTCGGCCCAGACTCCCCGCGCAGGGCAGCACCGGGGGTCCCCCAGCCCGTTACCCCGGTGTCCCGGGGGTCTCACAGCCCCGTATCCCGGCGGACGCCCCGGGAGAGCCGTGGGGATCCCCGCGGGCCGGTCCCGCCCGGGCCGCGAGATGCGGACGGGGCTCCACCCCCGGGACCGGCGGCCCTGGGACTCAGCACCGCACAAGCCGCGCGGCGGGACCGCCCGCAGGACTCCCGGGCGCGGCGGCGCCACCGCT
>VZTG01005008.1:42571-131216 GCA_013397845.1 Melanocharis versteri | reverse complement strand
ATTATTATATTTTAATTTATTTCAGTTACTAAACTGCTCTTACATCAACACACAGGTTTTATGTCTTTTTTTCCCTGATTCTCCTCATTCCAGCATTTCAGAGGGAGGAATGAGGGAACTACTGCATGGTGCTGAACTGCTATCTGGGGTTAAACCGCAACATAAGGAAATACACAATGGCCTGGCAGGAAGCCTGGGCTGGGCTGGCTGTGACAGGCCACTGGAATTACTTCCTTGCAATGTATCCCATTGAGACCTACACGTCACAGAGGTGGAAATACACAGAGAGGCTTCCAAGGACAAGGTCACCGTATCTGCCAGTAGCAAAGGCAGAAATAGGAACAACACTCCCTTCTGTCCCAACAGTATAATTACTCTGATCAATTTTATTTTATGAGCATCATTAGGACACTGTCGGGAAAACAATTATGACAATTAAAAGACAGCAACTACAGGGATATAAAGTGGAGATGATACGGAACAAACTTTTCAGCAAACTATAGGGAAATTACAAGTTTAACCACGAGTGAAACAGGTGTCTGGGCAGAACTGATCACACCTCTGGGACCAGAATCAATATGAAAGAAAAATCTGCAAGAAGGGAAATCTTAGATGAGTGACTCATGTGGTGCTCATTTTGGGCAGGGAGAGTGACTGACAGGCTGCAGTGAGAACCAGCCACTTTTCTGGCTCCACAGCCATGAATGCAGCTCAGCAGGAGAGCCCAGACCTCTGGAAAGGCTTGAGGGCCTCTGAATGAAGGATTTCTGCTCTACCTCATCCATGACGGAGCCCCACATGCTTGGCAGGACCTCTGGTGTCTGTCTGAGCAGTGTGAAGTGAAAGTCAAGAGTTATTTGTGTGTGCACAGCCGTGAACACACAACTAAAATAAACCACCCAGCAGCAGTGAATCTGCAGTAAATAAAAGAAGCAGAGACAAGAGACAGGGAAAGGGGTACCCTGTCCTCCCCTGCCCTCAGGAGGAGGACAAAGGCTGGTGCAAATCCCTTTGAAGTTAAAGGGAGCAGCTGTGTGTTGCTAGTGAGCCCCTCTGACTCCTTTGTTTCTAACTGGGCTCTCAGTGACATAGCAGCAGTGCAATTTAAGGCATGTAAGGAAACCAGAAGACGACTTTTCATGGTTTCTTTGACTTTTGTTGGTTTTTTTTTCCTTAGGTCATCTGGGATACTTCAGAGACTGTTCATATGAGTGCAGAAAATAGCAGAAAGGCAGCCACTCATGGAGAATGGAAATGTCACACAGTTTTAATGAATGCAAATCATCCAGGTGACTGGAAAACCCTTCAATAAAGGGGTTAGTAATTACCAACAAATAAGTGATAAGCTGAAAAATGTTCACTGTGGTCTGGAGTGTTCAGTCCTCTCCTTCTACCCCTCCTTCACATAATTAAAACTAAATTGACTGATTGCTATGTCCTCTATTAAGAAACTGGAGGTACAGGAAGAGACAAGGTAAGGCATAACCCTTCAAGTCAATGGAAAATAAACCTGGTGAGGCAAGAGACAGCTATTCTTCACCCCATGCCAAGCTGCTGATCCTGGGATCTGAGGTCTTACAGCACATACTGTCAAATGTAGTCACTTTGCTCAGCAAGAGCAGGCCCCTAAATTTACCAGGTGTCCCATCTCCCAGTGTGTCCCCCGCAGTCTTCCCACTTTGGAGCAGCTCCAGGTGACAAACCTCAAATGTGCTTTCCTCACCTGATATTACTCAAAGTGATGGTGGGGTGAAATTGTCACCAGGGTTTTCCTGGCTGCCTGGGGCAGAGGGAAGGCTCAGGGAAGAGAATTTGGACCAAAAATTGCTGGTCTAGCCAGTCACCCTCTCCTATCTGTAATTTAGATAATATTCAACCGCTGCACAAACAAAGCCATGCGACTGGTAGGGGTTTTTATTTGCTGAGAGAATCATTAGCAAGTGTCTGTCTTTCCAAGGCCTCTCTTACCTGTAAAGCTGCTTTGGGATTGTGAGATGGGTGCGTTTGTGTATCTTCCTTAAAAAATGCCTCCCACACTCACCTCTTGGGTGGTCCAGGGCACTACACAGCCCGCAGGTTAGCGGTGCTTTAATTATCAGTTTCTGAAGGGCAAAGCAATCTACCACGAGCAGATAGGAGAGGCTTTGATAAACAGCCCATTCCCCTTCCCTCTAAACTTCGCAGGAGGACATGCAGAATGATAGTAGGATTGTGTTTCGGGCATTGCTAGGAAAACAGGCTAGTTTTGCCAAGGCTTCATTCCCTGACATGCTCCCTATTGCTTTGCTAATTCCCTTTTCGATTCCAAAGGCAGGAAAGGGAGCTTCCCCATCAGTGTTTTACAAAAGAGCAGGGGTTAACAGGCGTTAATGCAAGCCATGATCAACATTGAACAGCTTTGTTCCTGTGGCATCAGACAGCTTATACTAGATCGAACTCTTATTTTCTTTAAAACCCGCATTGTTTCACATGTGCATAAGATATGATTTGAATTCCAGTTTACAAGTAAGGTACAAAACCCATCCTAAACCAGAAACAAAACATAAAACCTTGTCCAAGAGAATAAAGGACTCCTGGGGTTCTTTATCCACACAGTTCTTATAGATCAGGATGTCCCATGGATTTTCTCCCAACTCGGAGTTTCTTTTACTTCCACCTGACAAATGTCAAGTATTAAAACCACCAGAGCAATGACTTAGTCCACATTTCATTGCCTGCACTGGAACAAAAGTTTCTGTATAGTCTGTGATCAAAGCAAGCTGCAACCTCTGTCAAATAATTATGGTCACAACGAGAATTTTCAGGAGGATTTTCCGAGATTATTAAAAACTATTTATTTATGGCACAATTAGAAAGCTGCAGCAATAGGAATCAAAACAAAACCCTAGGAACATAAATGATCTCTAAGAAACTTCAGCAAGAGGCAGTCCAGACGTATTTGTGCTGTAGGCAAGGACTGCCTTAACTGTTTACTTCCTTTTTGTACATCTGTGATTCCATCCTTTTTCATGCATGAATAGGTGATTGAAGTGCTAAACTAATTCTGCACAGAGAAAAAAAAAGAAGCACGCTAGCTGAAACAAGGCTCTTCTATTTAACGTATCTAACCCAATTATTTGCAAAATAGGACTTTCACTCTATTAATTACATGTGCAATAACAATCAGGTTATTGACAGGAAAGAGCATATAATAATTGCACAGGAAACTCAAATGGGTGCTTTCCAACCTTCTCTCTGAAAAGTTACAGATTTCTAAATATCATGTATCTCGATTGTGAAAGTTATACACTTCCATCACAAAAACATGACTGAGGTTTTTATCCAGTTTACTCGCCTGATGTGTTTCTTGGTATGGAAATGTTACGTTTCTTGCCAGAGTTTGCAAAACACGAGCAATGCTTTTGCCTCTCAAACAGCCTGTTTTGCTCCCAAATAACAGCACCGCTCTTTTTCTTAGCTCAGATCTTGATACCAGCAGGTGAGAAAAGAAACCCTCAGATATCCTACCAAAGACTCTGCTGTTCTTTGACTCTGCACAGCACCAGAGCACAAAAACACGTGGTGGAATGAGCGCCCACGGCTGTTTCAGTGGAACGTTTTTTTCAAAGCCAGGAATATAACTCGTGGAGCTGCTGTCATCCCAGCTTCTGCCGTGCCGTTGCACACCCCTACAAAGCAGAATTAAAATTTGAGGTTCATTTCCCAAGGTTCAGCCTGGAGTTAGCTCTGTGGTTTGAAATAGCCACGCCTCACACAGCAACAAAGCTGAAGGGGAAGCTGCCAAAGGTTAATCTTTCCTCTGGTATTTCAACCCCAGCTTTGCTTGGCCGGAGTTGCCCTTGGGCTGAATTAAGCAGGACAATGAGACTATTAAGCAGTTTGGCTTTGTTTTGCACGCCATGGAAACCCTAATTCCCTCTTGGGAGAAGATCTCTGTAAGAGGAGAAGCTGCTATTAGCATCTGCAAGAGAAAGCAGCCGCCTCTCCAGGGATAAGGAGCCTTGCATGCCACATTTTACACTGTTCAGCTCAGGCAGTGATGCTGGAGTGATGCTGGAGAAGCTGGAGTCTTTAATTTAAGTTTGGTTGAGTTAAAATGAGCGAAGATTACTTCATCTGTGTGCACAGACTACTAACAGAACCAGTCATACTTTCCCTGTTTTCTTCCCCCCTCCCTTCCTGTTCTGTATTAAAACTAACAAAAATTGTCATGAATTACATTTTAGTTGAAAAGTGATTCAAAAAGACTACAATATGAAACCCTTCATGCCTGATGTGAAATCAAAGGACATTACTTGCAGCATGTCTAACAAATGTTTTGAAAAGGGCTAAGTCAGGCTTAGTGGCCAAATGCAAAAAAGGTCTGGGCAATACACCCAAGCATTGCTCCATCTGGCATTCAAACTCCACCATTCTCAGCCCAGCTGTGACTTCAGGCTGAGTACCAATCCACTGCCTGCCAGGGACTAGCAAAAAATATTCCTCTCCAAAATGCCTGGCCTCAATAATACCGGGTGGTTTCTTTCCTGAATTTTTTTTTTACTCTATAACATCAAACATTTTCTCTTAAGGAATGCTGGACAACAGCCTGGCTGGAATAACACAATTTAAAGGGTCATATCCTTCTGCAGAAGAGAAGGAGTATTCCCAGGAGGATTCCTGCACTTTTGCATGAGCATGTGGAGCCCACAGAGGAACAGAGATGCTGTGAAGAAGGAGAGCCGTGACAGACAATACAAAGGCACATTCAAACCACAGCAACAGGTCATCAATTATCACCAGCTGATTAAGGAACTTTCCATCCATCCCCAGGTACAGTTGTATCTCTGAGGCATCATCTTGTTTAGGGTCCCCTTCTTCGGACAAACAGTGGCTCCCAACCCAATAGTCCTTCTCCTGTGTTAAAGGTGAGTGTCACACAGATGATGCTGGGATTTTTCCTCCTGGGAAATTTTCTGGCCCTGGCTCATGAGCTGCTTTGCATGTGGGTCAGAGCAGAAGCGTGGTTGTGCCTGGGGCAGCTCAGGAACTTTGCGGAGCCAAGTGGGCACAAGGGCTCTGCTGAGTTCATCTCCATTGAGCCCAGACTCTGTCAGGTGCACAGCCCTGCCTAACACAGCATCTGCTCCCAGAACAAGCCCAGTTATCACTGCAGAGCCAGCCAACTTCAGAGGCTGTGGAGAGGGAACTGAGGGTGGACATCAACACCATCCAGACCTCATGTGTGTCCTCAGTCCACAGACCAAGGTAAAGCTGCCTCTGGCTGGCCACACCAGAATCCTACACGTGGAATGCCAGCTCCTCACTCGGCACTGCCCACATGTGAACCTGCAGCTTTGCCACTCATCTCAGCCCACATCTGCCTCTGAAACAGGCTATCCCTCATTCCCCCTGGCACAGGTGCTGCTTCCAAGTCAGTGTCTGAAATCACCTCCCCTCGTGGCAGGATGGTTCCTAATGGTGTTAAATGGAATGCACACCTGTGGCTGCTGTGATGCAAACCGGATTGCTGTGGTGCTGATCCTCCCAATTATTTTTGTACACTTCGCAGGCCTCACCATCCACCTGGAACTGGCACAGCAACATCAAAATCAAATGGAGTAAAGATAAAGCCTCTAGAGGACAAATATAAATTACTAACAAGCTTTTCACAATGCCAGCATGTGAAAGACATATTAAAGCCAGACATATTAAAGAAAAAGCTCAGGTTGCTTCTGTTCCTTCCTCCCCTGTGCAACTTAGGGATTTCCTCCACCACAAGCAATCATGGATATGATTTCACCTCACTGAACCTCACCATGCCCAAGGGCAGAAGCTATTTTTTTCCAATTTACTTCTGGAAGCCAATCCATCTAAGAGCTGCATGAGGGATAGCAAATCTGCTTATCCAGTGCACACAGACAGATGGCACAGCAGAGTGAAAACTTGACCCAAGGATGCTGGTCAGAATTCACCTTGCTAAATATATATTTATGCTGGAGGCCATCAGGTTCAGGCTCAGGTCCGTCAGGCACTCCAGTTGCTCTGGCATCCTGACCTCCTAAACAGGATTAGGAGGTTTAAACATTAAAGAGTGCTCCAAGTGCTTTCTTGTCCATGCAGAAACTGCAGGGTACTGCAAGCTCGAGTTCTCCATACCTTCCACAGCCCAGTGTAAGAGCCCTATGTGATCACCTCTGCATCCATACCTGCACAGACACGGCCTGCATGGAAAAAAACAGCTGCCACAGGAGCCACAGGCTGGCAGAAAGGCTGACATTGCTGCTGTCTCTGTGCTTGTGCTGTAAGGGACCTGGTCCTGGCTCCCTCAGACAACTCCAGATGTGCACCGCAGCACGTCCCCGGCACAGCCCTCTCTCACACCCTGACAAAGAAGATGCCTCAGAGGGCTCAGTGAAATGCAAATGTAGCTGGTTCAAAAAGAAAAAGAAATTCTGAGGGTTTGCACAGGAAACAGCCTGGGGGCGGAGAAAGGAGGCTGAATGCCTTTCATTGAAATGCAAAGAGGAAATTTTCTGTCTCAGGAAGAGCAAAAACCCCCCTCGGGGTGATAATTTTGTTAGAGTAGCAGGAGAGTAACTGGTAGCAAAACCTAGACTGGTCCTGAGAAACCGTGCGAGTTAAATCATCCCTGGTGTTTTCCACTGCACGACACTTTCTACTTTTTTCATCACTGCTGTCTTGAAATACATGGGAGGAGAAAAATTTTAATACACAAGGGAAGAAGAAGTCTATCAAGACTTAATGAAAGCAGAAATGATGCAAACAGGAACCCCAGCAAAGTGATCCCAACGTGTCCCAAGCACACTGAGTAATTACCATCTGCCCATGTTCCCTCCCAGCTGGAATCATTCATCTCTTCAGATGCCTGTGCTGTGCTGCTTCTTGGTGGCTGAACCTCTTGCATACAAAACCATCAGACTGCAGAGCTGCTTCGCAGACAACCATTTTGCCATCCTTAGAAGCTTTTTTAGCTTTGCCAGGTGTCGCAATTACGGACACGGCCCGGGGAGGAAGGAGAGAACCGAACTCAGGAGTGACTAGAGAGAAATGCCCCTTCTTTATTTACATGCAGTAGGGTTTTATACTCAGAATTACAGAAAGGCCATTGGACTTTAGCTAACCACCCACCTGGGCTATTGGCTAGATCCAGAACACACACGTTTGCTAAAGAGACCATGGCTGCAATAACAATGTTCAAAAAACATCTCGCAGGTGCAAGATAGGCAAGTTATTTACAGAAGCCCGCTAGCTGTTTTGCAGCTAGTTCCGTGAGAAAGTAAGAATGCTCACGGACACAGGCAGACACTGAAAAATCTCTCTGCCACCAAGCTTTCAGCATCCACAGCCAGGCTGTGCTTGAGTGGATTCATCATATCCAGTACATGAGAAAAAAGTGGGAATGGGCCTGGCAGGCAGAGACGGAAGATTTGGCTCAGTCTGGAAAGGAGAGGTGCCGGTTCAACCAGTGGGGAGTGTTTGCTGGCAGAGGGAACAGCCAACAGGAATGTGCCTTGGAGGAGGCCCTGAGTTCAGCAGGGATCAATGCCAGGGAGCAATGGGCTGTCCTGGCACATGAGGTGTCCTGGCACGTGTGCCAGCAGTGGAGGCACAACCCCTGTCCCAGGCTCTTTCGGCGTCACTTCACACAGGGCACTTCTCTTTCAGACTCACTTGGTCTCCATGCACCGCTGCTGCTGCACTCATCGTGGGTACATCCTCACACATCAGCCACACCTCCTGCTCTCATCCCCCAGGTCTTGTTTTACCCCTGCATTACACACCTGCCTGTCCCTGTGTCACCAGAGCCCTAACCTGGCTGAAGAACAAAGGGACAAGCTGTGTCTGCAACAGTTTTTTTACTAATCAACAAACTAGTACATTTTTTCCCCATGTTTTTTTTCCTCCTTTGTACTTCCCAGGCACCCAGTTTACACTACATATTTCTGCCTGTGTGTGTGTGTGCCAGCCCAAACCTTCCCTGTCCTATCCCTGCAATGACTCCATTGCTGTCCTGTGGTGACAGGAGTGACAAATTCTGCCTATTCATTCATTCCAGTTTGTTCTGAGGACCATGCATACTGAGAAATGCTGCAGAAGGAATGGAGGCTGTTTCATGAAATGTCTCTATAAAGTGGACTCTTTGATAGGTATGAAGAAAGCAAACTCATAACTTTCCACACAGGAAGAAAGCATGAAAAATTCTCGTCTCTTCTGGTGCTTTTTCACTGTGTGTGTAAACAGCCAGTGGTTTTGAGAACTCAACTCCCCCCTCATCTGCTATTGAACTGCCCAGGAGTTACTGGTAGTTCTTAAGAGATAACAGAGTGACAGTCACCCACAGGCGGGGCCTGTAAAAATGATCAGATTTGGAGCTGTGATATCTTGTAGGAGGCAGGATGGAAAATAAAACAAGCAGCCTTGGAGAGGGGGATGAAAGTACTGGAGCTTTTTTCTCCCCAGCTCTAGTCCAGAGTGCTGAAGGAGGAGGTCGGTACCCTGCTGTTTGCTGGAGGAGACAGGGCTTGGGGCTAACAACTTCAGCGCTGGTTTTCTGTTGACTCTAACAAGCAGAGCAATTACAGCCATCCTCTGAAGTGCTGGAGATAAAGGTTATCTCCAGTAAAAAGAATGCTGATGTTTCTGGGTAGCCCTTGTTCACATAGAGGAATAGCTAAACAAACTCCCTATGGATTTTGGGGGAACACAAAGGCTCTTCAGAGTTTATGTGCTGAGATAAGTCTCCTGGGAAAACTTTAACCTAGTATTTCTCCAGCTGCTTGCTTTCATAGAAAAATCTATGTGTATCTATGTGAAGAAATCTCAAGAAGAAAATTAAAAGTACATCTATTTCTTTTTTACCCAAGTTTCACTTTCTACATGGGAAGAAACAGATCCAACTCCAGCAGGTCTAACTGGGAGATGACTTAAGTGATTGGGGAAATTAAAATGTGATGACATGCCATTCTCTTTTTTTTCTCTGCTGTATTTCATGTGTATTTTAGGCTGCCATTCTGCCCTGTAGAAGATGCAGTTACAAAAGATTGAGTCTACACGCAGTTCCCATGTGGCTGTGTATGTGGAACCACCTGTTGAAAAAAGAAGTCAGTTGTAAGCACCTAATTAATAACTGGATTTACGTATTTCTGGATAACTAATACTTTTGAGTACTCTGTTTTACTAACACAATACATGAACAGACAGTGCTGTCTTCTAAGCACTGTTGATAATTTCTATTCCTCTTTGAGATGCTGCTTTGAAATCTTTTCCTGGATTCATTGAATCCAGGCTCTGAAGAGGAAGTGCACTGCTTTCGGCAGTCATTTTTTTCTCTTGAATTTCCTGGTTTAAATTCCTTGAAGCATATTTTTGCCTGACTGGCAGAATATCTAAATGAATAGCTCCTGGCAAAATGTAAACACCTGACATATTAGGGGACAAGTTACTTTAATTGTGAAAAAAAGCAGATATTTGTCTAAACAATACTATGACTGTTTTAAGGAAGTAAATACAAGAGTGACTAAATATGAAATGCTTTTATTCTGCTAAAAGAATTTCTTGAATTCGTTTCAATAAGCATTCCCACTGAGGTAAATGAACTAAATAAGGATAAGTGCTACCCAAGGTAAAGACGTTTACAAGCCCCTAAGAAAACAAGGTTGCAGAAATTGGATCTTTGTCCTCTTGAGGGGTCATGTGAGCCAAGGAACATGGATTTACCTTCCAGAAGGGCTGGAAGCTATGCAGTAACTGGAATTGCTTGTTTGTGTCAGTGAGCAGTTCCAAATGCCTGAGGTGATCACATCCCTTCAGTTATTGTACCACAGCAGGACTTTTGAGTTTGCCTAATGGTTACTTCCAAAAGTGTGTTAGTGGAGATGCCTTGTTAAGAAAATTTAAACCAAATTGTTTTATACACCTCTCTTTACCTGTAATGTAAAATTGCTACAAAGCAGATGCAGCCATGAGCTGAGATTTTTCCTCCTGGGAAATAAGCTTGGATTGGATGTTCCAGGCACTTTCCATGCTGGGATGCCAGAACTGAAGTGATCCAAATGTATCTGGTTTAGATCTGGAGCTCATTCTGAAACAACTGTGGCCAGATCTCCCCAAGGTTTAACCACTGTCTCATCCTACAGCTGGTGTTGCTTTGGGGACTCCTTGTCAGAGAGTCTTCAGGAATTCACCCCTGTGAATTCCAATGAATGACGTATTTAGAATCAAACTCCATCCCTAAGCTACTGACTGCTGGAGGCTTATCTGTGCTCTGATTCTATGATTACCACCCTTCCCTTATCTCTCTTGCTAGACCATGAAACGCGGTGGAAATAAATAATAACAGAGGCTGTCCCTCACAATGCTAAGTGTGCATTAAATGCTTCAGAGGTCCTAAGGTTTTGCTTCATGATAACAATCTCGCTTTCTTCCTCATTTGGCAGCAAATCCAATTATACATAAATTATAAACCCCTGGGCCTTGACACAACCTTTACAGCCCCTTTTATATTGCTCCTTGGTCCTGCTGTCTCACAGATGGCCAAGTCTATCTGGAGCCATTTATTTGCTGTTGGTTTATATGCCTGCTGTAAAAAGCTCTATTCCCTTTGTAAGAAACCTCAAGCTCCTACTCTAAGTTTGTGCTTTTGGACCACACAGTCTATAAAACATCCTGGGTTTATGTTCTTCTGCACCTAGCGGATAGACACAATTAAAGATAAAAAAAATACACTTTCAGATAAGAAAAATAGTTGGAGCATGAGGGAGAAGAAAGAGCAGTCAGTGCTTAGGTAAAGTTTCCTAAGGTTTTTTCAGGCAGAGAAGTGATTAACTTGAAGGGAGGACGAAAGGGAACTTAAATCTGGAGAGTCTATAGGAATCATTAAAGATGCCAGGCCTTTCATATACATTACCAACACTGAGAGTGAAACAAAAATCTGCTCCATGGTCAAAAGAGTAACTGGATGACAGAAAAGACCATGAAAAGAAATCATCAGCTGAGTTGTGATCATTACAAATACTTTGGAGCTGGGTATACACAGCATGCAAATATTACCCTGACACAGAATTCAGGACAGGGTAGATTTCTTTGAGAACAGTGCAAAGCATAACTTAGGAGGAGGCAAAGATAGGCAGGGTGGAGATGGATGTAACATGTGAGACACCATGATGTAAGATTGCTTGTGCCATGATTGTGCCTGGAAACCTGAGTCAGATCCTGTGATCTCACAGCATAAAATGCCACATCAATTTCTCAAAGGCATTGGCCCTAAAAAACTTTAAACCTTCACAAAAGCAGTGACACTTCCTGTTCCAGTCTGAGTTTCCTCTGGCTTTTACGTGGAGGCTACAAGTAGAGCAAAGAGTAAAAAATACCAACTGGGAGAATAAACATTACCCTGGCACACTCCGAGCTGGCCAGATAAAGAATTTATCCTACCAGAGCAGAAATATGGGGATGAAAGTCCTCAATAAAAACAGATTCCAAGCAAGCCGTCCAACTGTATGGCCCTGATCTTCATTTTCCACCTGAAGGAAACCATAGATAAGTGCAAGCTGGGCCATCTCCACTGTGGTTTTCAATCTTCAGACCAGCCGGAAAGGGATAAGAATAATCAGGAAGTTCTGCATGCTCTGAGGGGGAGTGGCAGCAAAGAAGGACTTACATGAAACTCAGTAGGAAACACCCTTTATTTCCTGACCCAGATACCTGGAATAGGTGAGAGTTATCCCCGAGCCAGTGAGGGCAGCACAATGTAAACATCAGAGACACAGACATAATTAGTTCCATAATTGAACAGCCTCAGTGGCTCATGCACTTCACAATTACTTTTTAAAGGGATGTTGCTGTTACCTGCTGCTAGAGATAGAAATGCCCATAACCTTTTGCAACACCAAATCCCACCCAGTAAGACATTTCACCAGTGAAGAAATACCCTGGTCTAAATAAAACTCCCAGAGCCACTGTCTGGGGCCCTGAACTGCCAGAAGCACTTAGAATTTCTCTTTTCCTATTTCTGTAGCAGCACTAGCGTCATTTGCATCTTGAAGTGCCACAGTTCCCTGAGGACTGGCCAAGCCCAGGGTTACAGAGCAGTCTTTGCAAGGATCCACTGAGCCTCATTCATATGGTAACCTGATCTGATTCAATTTTTCACATCTGCTAAGGAGATCATGACAGAATTCATCACAGCTGCAGACCAGACACGCAGCAGGCGGGCAGCAGAGGGAACCTGAGCTGGAGGTGGCACTCTTAGACCTGCTCCCTTTCCTTTGTTAGCCTGGGCACTCAGTGCTGCTATAAATACACAGCAGTCACTTGACCTTGGCAGTTGCTTTGGCTGCAATAATTCTCCTTTGCAGCTGGCAGGGGTTCAAGAGGAGCACATGCCCTGCTGCCCCTGGTGCTCAGCTGGAAGGAATGACCTTCCCCTTGCTCTGAAGGTGCAGCTTTGTGGCTACCTTATGCTCAGCTAAGAAGGACTAATCCCAAAACAGTGACCTCACCTCCTCTTTTCTCCTGCTACGCGTTCCTACTCACTTTTCAGACTGAATCAGACTGAAAATCAGTCGAGATTTCTTTTCCCCTCTCACAATTCAGCCCACTTTCAGAGTGAAGGGAAGGAAAATGCACTTTTAGGAATCAACACGTTTTTCCCCTGTGGCAGACATGTGGATTAGAACAGATGAGTCAAAATAACTTGTCTTTTTTCTTTCACCTAAAATGACTAGACAACTATAAATGTATTATTTGTTTATTGAAAGGTAGATGAGAAAAACTCCATAATCAAAGTATATATATCCATCTTTCCTTTTCAAAATTCCCCATTGAATTTTGAAAATGGCCAGCTGACCAGAACCCTCTAAAATCCTACTGAGAGGTGAACAGCCCTGCAGACACTTCATCCTCTCAACCTGCATTTTAGGATTAGTCATATTGCCCTCAGGATCACATGTCAGGTGCTGATATTCTGCCACTAAGGTCTGTGAGGTGCTGTGTTTTCTCCTGTCAAATTCCTAGATCAACAGTTCACTGCTGAGCAAGCACAGGACAGATTCTGTCACATCAGGCTTCAGAATCACAGCCTTCTGCCTGGCAGATCTTTCAATGAAGTGTTTTCCTTTGCCAAGGAACCATTCATGGGAGCAAAGGCTGCCCAAGGCCAGTGCTCACAGGCATTTTTCATGGCAAAAACAAGCAGAAGAGAGCAGGGCTCTTTCTACATATTTTTTCTGCATTCCTTTAATAGCCAACATCTTATAATGGGTATTTAGATAATATTACAGTTCACAAATGCTACATTAAAAGACAACTGAGAGGTTGCCCAGAAGTCATAACTGTATTTCTTTGTCATTTACAAAAAAATGAAGCAGATCTCTGGCTGATTCTTAGAAGTGCTGCTGCTACAGCTAAAATCAATTTGAATTTTGTCAGAATACCATACTGTACCAGTAGCACTTACTATATGGAGCAAGGTAATGATGCCATAGTGGAACAATTCTCTTAGACACATATTGGATATCCGAGGTGGCTGGGCAGATTCAGCAGGTTTTCTAGGCAGAGGTGACATAAACTGTCCCAGAAATAGGAGCTTGCTCTACAAGGTGAGCCTCCTTGGCTGGAACTCTTTCCAAAGTCTAACTGCACTGCCAAATCCTCTCCAGCACTGGTAGAGTTTTAGCATGGGCAGAATTAGAGGGAGAGAGAGAGTGCAAAGAGAACAGGAATAAGCACTTGATGAGGATAAATTATCCATGCTCGTGCAGCGGGTTCAGTTGTTCTCCCGAAGTCAGGAGAGCAAAAACTTGTCCATTTTATTTAAAGTTATTAGAATTCCCTTGTACAAACAGGGACAGATGTCAAGTTTCTTCATTCCATGAAGGATGTGGGGCTGTAGATGCCCTCTGAGTGTACTTCCTATCATAGGGAAAGACAATTTAATTATGTTTTGTATAACAATTGAACAAGTGGAGAGTGGAATGCAATTACTTTTGTGGTTTATTTGATTTGAAATGTGAGCACCACATCCCCAAGCAGTTCCAGCAGCTGTAACGGTATTGAACATCACTTGTGACGTAACATAGGCAGGCACAATGTAATTTGAAATGCATTAAGCAGCATCACACATTCAATAATTTCAGTGAGGAATAGTGCCGAAGTGAGTGACTACAGGGTGCATCAGGAAAAGTAAACAATAAGTTTAGGAAATCACATCATTCTAAAGGGCTTTTAATCTACTCACTGATGGAGAAATGTATGAGTGTGATGATCACTGAAGGCATTAATGAGAAGAGCACCAATCTGTAACTACTGGAATGACTTGGAAAAAAATGGAAGGGGTTGATACCTATCCCATAATGTTCATTAATTGTTTGTCTTCAGTTCTATGAACTTTTCAAAATAGCTCAGATAAGGACTTCCATCTCTCAGGCATAGATCCAGCCCAGCCAGGCAGAGCAGTCACAGTGAAGTTATAAAAGAATAAGACAACTCATGACCACATAAAATGCAGTTTTTATCTGCTTACACGATAGCTTTTGTGCAAAATGCTTCACTATTTTTTAAAACTTTTAAAATAAACCACTTCTAGATGCACTTTTGGAAGCAGGAAGCCATCTAACATGCCCCCTTTTAAATGTATTCATTTTAATTACTAGTCCAAGTACTGATCAATATAACTAAAATCCAGGCAGGACAAATTTCTACCTACTTTCCTTAATGTGCTAAAAAGCAAATTGACAAACTGCAGGAAGCCTGTGACTTTCTGAATGTGTCTCAGCATTAGCCTGCAAGTTTACAATGACATGGAGATTTCAATACAAGCCAAATACACACAGTAAATCTCTGGCACATGTCAAGAAAAAAAATTGTGGTCCTTATCTAGCCAGCATAGCTGGTATCAGTGCTGGGGCTGATTCAAGACAATTTACAACAGTTTATGTGCATGGGTTACTATTAATAAGAAGTGTTGGAATTACAACATCGGGTACAGGAAGAGGCATTCACGGACACTAAATTGAGCTGAGTGAAGCCAGTTCACACCCCCAGATCCTTCTGCAGTCTGTGGAAATGTAAGCTACTCTAGAAGGCAGCTCAGAGCACGAGCCTAATCTAGACTCAGGTTACAGGAGAGGCAGAGAACTGATTTCGTGTTTCCCAGCCATGACACTGGGAAGGGAATCTCTCTGTGCTTCTTCATCCCAGGCCTTCCTGAGCTGTATCTGGTATTCGCTGGGCACTTCACTGAGCCCAGTCAGTTGGCTAATGAACAAAAAGCTGTTTCAAGGAAATAAAAGGCAAACCTCCCTCAGTACTGGGAAATGTTAAATAATGTTTTCTGGAAGCTCAGCTCTGTCCACAGCTCTTTCCACAGAGCTTGTGCTCTGTGAATGGCAGTTCTAAGGGTCCAGAGAGCAATATGGCAAAGGTTCTTCAGATATCACTGGATGCTTCCCAAACAGGAGGGCGGTCAGTCAGCCTTGACCCTTAACATCAGCAATCTGCTTCAAAGGCAGTGGCTGGAAGCCTGTGACTGCTCTGGAGAGGTTTATGTAAACCACAGACAGAGGTTTCTGTAACACAGGCAAAAATGTATTTGGTCTGTCTCCAGAATTACTTTTAACAACGTAAATTGTGGGATCATGTAAGTGAAAGCCAGGGTGGGAGTGGGAGAGGTGAATCTGTTCTTTAGCAAAATTCACTGTAAGCAATATCCAGACATGGGGGTTCAAACAGCATAGATCCTTCTCCCAGTAAAACACACATACAAGGAAACCTGGATTCAACTCCCAAAGAGGTAGTAAGTCCTGCAGTTGTGGAACTACTTCAGAAGTCATTAAAGGAACAAGATGTGTTTCTACGTGAAGCACTCCTGAAAAACCTACTGTAATACAACGTATTATTGTATTACAGAGGGCAATTCTTACCTACTACCTCACTGCTATTACAACAGTGCTGTACAGGACTACTACAAAAATCTCTGTACAAAGCTCAGTGGAGGTGCTACACACCAGATATGCTACACTCTGTGTGTGATTACGGAGGGTGATTGCACTGATGTAAAAAACTCTTCAGCATGAACACGGCCTTACGTCTGTGTCTAGAGAGGTGTTAGGCTGACAAGGCCATATTCACTTCTTCAGACATACAAATAAAGCCATGAATTCCATACATAAAAATCTTAGGACTACTAAGTTTTCTGAACAGTTCAGAGAAAAAAACCCCATCCTTATCATATGGAAATTCATCTATTGATAAAAAAAATCACTGTCTGTAATTTCAATTTAATATATTTTTGCTTGCATATGCACTGTTTGCCCCATTTCTGTCTTGTCACTTTATTTAGCAGCTGTTGTTTCTCTTGAACTTTTTAATGAGCCAGAGCTCATTAAATCAATGCAGTTTAGTTCTTACAAACTGGGTGCTATTACTTGCCTAATTGTAAAACTTATCACCATTTGTTTCCTCTGGCATCAAAGATATTCATTAAATGAGATCATCACATTTCACTCCTTTTGCACTATAACCCCCAAGCTCATGATGTGTTTGTTTGGGTTTTATTTTATTAACTCCATTATAAAGCACTTAACTATTATGAGCATGTTATCTGTTTAACACTGTCTAATCTTTAAACAAAAATTAAACAGAAAGTCGGCTCGCTGCCAAAAATAAGGAACCGGTCCTTCAAACAAAACCAGGGAAAAAGAAGCTTGCAAAGCTGCCACTCCAAGATCATATTTCTTTATTGTGTGATGTATTTTCCCTACAAATGGCAAACCCAGGTGAAGAAGCACAGAATTAACATAGGTGGACCAGAATTTTAATTCAGCATCTGCCAGCATTGCGTGTGACCGCACTTAATAATTTCCAGCAGATTAATTCAGTTCTCAGTATTTTGCAAAGCTGGACAATTCTTTTCCCTCCATTACATCCACGTGAAATAATGCTTAGAACACGTCCATCCTATAGGGGAAGGACCTGATCCATCAGGTCTAACTCGGTGAGAGAGAATCTTTACATTGCCATCAGCCCTACATCCCATCCTGTGGCATAATGCATTCCTTCCCTTCCTAGGTTAAATTCTTCATGACTTAGGGCTACAGCCATCATCAGACCATGGCCATCAGACCATCAGCATCTTGCTGTGTGAAACAGTCTCATGAATAGAGTTTTTCAACTGTGATCTCTCTTTTTAATCAGGTTTAAGGGTGGTTTTGGAAAAAAGAAACGACAGGGAAATCCTATCTACTTTCATGTGTTTTGGGAAGACGATGGGACAGATGCAAGTAGTGACATATCTCAGACTTATCTAATGACACACACTCTGTATACAACCCGAAAGTTGAACATGATTGAAATGTATACACAAAAGACATGTTGTAATTGTATGAAGGTTATCAGGCAAAATTATTTACACTGTGTTTGTTTTTCTGGAGAACTGCACTGCATCAAAAATGCTAATGTTGCCAAACTGGAGCTGAACTTTGAAACTGTGATCTGTGACCAGGAGACTTTCCATGTGACCTCGGAGAGATCTTTTCACCTCTCTGTGCCTCAATCCTCCATCATCTGGAACAGTAAGTAAGTAAATAATTAAGGGCAGGAAGAGGGAATAAGCTTGTTTCTTCCACCCACTGTCTTGCTCCTGCCTTGTCTGTTTAGATTGAAAGGACTTCGGGGAGGGGATTAAATACCCTGTGCTTTTGGCACTGCATGCAAAATGAAGCCTGATCTAAATGAGGGCCCAGAAGAGCTGTTGTAACACGTGGTAAATGGTCCAGTCTGCCTTTTAAAGCTTTAATATCTTGCAAATAGGAATGTGGCATTTCCCTCTCTAATTCCAAATGCTACTATGATAATTGATTGTTGGAAGTTCATAAGGAGAGAGAAGGATCCTGTCCAAAGAAGACACAATACAGTGGTGAACATCCCTCACAACAGGCACCGGCAGGACAAGGACCCCTGGTTATGGTTCAGGAATTAAAAAACCTTGCTCTGGTCCTTCCCTAATCTCTCCAGAACCTTTTCATCTACCTTCCTTCCTATTTCCTCAAATTTCAGCTGTGCATGTTTCCATTGTGATTATACAAGATAGATTTTCTGACCCTTACATTTCATCGTGTAATTATTATCTACCTCCAGCTCCCATTGCAGCTGTAATTTCAAAGTCTTGAACTGATTTTCTTACAGCAAGCTGCTACCTGAAGTGTCATGTGGATGGCTCAACTCATTTCTTTCCCTCCAGGGGACCTCCCTTTGCAACATCAAACAATGTAAAGAACCAAAGTAGGCCACGGTTAGACAGTGATTTAAAGCCAGCATGGATCTGTACTGATCTGCTGCCCAGAAAAGCAGGTTTCATCCTTTGCTAACCACCATGCTCACCACCTCCCTCATGCTCACACCATCGTTTGTTTGGCTGCTTGGTGAGCCGCAGGGAACTAATCCAGTTATTACCAAATTTGGCAAAGTACTTTGCAAAAAAAAAATCAATAAAACTTTAAACTAGCCGCAGCAACAGAATAAAAAAAAGAAGGTAGCCATAGTGGTAGGCAGGCAGGGCTAGGCTCTCTGCCTAGTCACATTTAACCCAGTGACTTATTTGGGAAGACTCTAGAATCTACTGTTCTGTTTTCCCTCTTGTGAGAGAGACTAAATCATGTGTGATGAGGAACCTAATGCCGTCTGGTTTCTTCCCCAGTGGAACTAATAGCATACCATTCAGTGTTTTGCTTCTACTTTCTTCCTTTACAGCTAGAAAGATGTAATGTTACAGTACTAGATGAAAACACTGTTTGCTGTTTTTCCGTATTTTGCTTGCTTTGGTCCTGGAGGAATTCCAAGAAATCACCTCCTTCTCTGCTCAGCAGCGGTGGCCGATCGTTCACCCAGATGTTCAGTTTGTGTGTTCCGTGGGTCTGAGGAAAAGGAAAATATCATCTGACTCTAATTGCTACTTACAGTGCCGGATGTGTTTATTACTTTAACAAGGCGTTAAACTACATTCACGCTTATTACCATTTTTAAGGGATGCCCTACTGAGATATCGCGAAATAGAGAGAGCGTGATGCGGGTCTGGCCGAAGCCGAGGGAGAGGGAGGAGGCGCGGTGCTGGTGGCTCTGCTCAGGTTACATTCCCTGTTGCCCTGCCTCAGGTTACATCCCTTATTCCTGCCAAGGCATCGCTCTGTGCCCCCAGGCGGGATTCGTCCAACCACCAAAAATCCAACCGGAGTCAGCCCCAGGGCAGAAATCGGAGAGCGCAAAAATCAGATGCCCCTGTCTGAGCAGATACCCCCAATCTGAGCAACTTCTCCCCGGAGTATCAGGTAAAATGCTTTATTTTTGCCGTATTTTAACCTCGCTTGCAGCGATTCTGGCCCAGCCTGTGGCTCTGCGACGCTCAGGGACCAACAGCCTCGCTGTCCTCTGTGAAAGTGAACGATGGTGACACTGCCGAGGCCACCAGTGCCCAGTGTCGCACGGCCACCTCCGGCCCCGGCAGCATCGCTGCTCCGGGCCGCGCAGCCCGCGGGGACACAGCTCCGACGACGGGCCAGCAGCACCGACCCTGCGCCACTGCGGGGCCGGGGCGGAGCGGCGACATCCTTGAGGCTCCGTCCTTGGCGGCGATTGAGCGCGGCCGCCGCCTCCCCCGGCACCGCCCCGTGCCCGCCCCTTCCGCTGCGGAGCGCTCGTTACCGGAGCGCTCGGTACCCGAGCCCCCGTTACCCGGACCTCGCAACCGCGCTCTCCTCGCCGCTCCCGTGCTGCTCCTGCTGCCCGGTGCGTACGGGGGGACGCCGCTCCGGGACGGGGCTGCTGGACGGCCGCCTAGCCATCCCTGGCGGCCCGAGCATTCCTGCGTGGCGGACGGGTGATGCTTGGGGTGGCCGGAGCCGGGCCTGGCTCCCGAGGGTTCGGGTTGGGGTCTGGAATGGCCGGAGCCGAGCTGCGGTTCCCGGAGGTGTAGGTTGGGGTTTGGGATGGCCGGAGCCGGGCTGCGGCCCCCGGGCGTTGGGGTCTGGGATGGCCGGAGCCGGGCTGCGGCCCCCGAGGGTTTGGGGTGGCCGGAGCCGGGCGGTGGCTCCGGGCTGGCCCCTGGCCGTGCTCAGGGCGCCCCGGTGCCGCCCCGGCCCCTGGCTGCCCTGCGGCCTGGCGCGGCCGTGGGCCCCGGGGAGCCTCGGGGGCCCGTGGCAAGGAGCCGGGGAAATCCCAGCCCGCTCCCTGCGGCCTGGCTGGCTCGTGGAGTCCCGTCCCCGAGCCCCGGTGTGCCGAGAGGTGAATGCCCAGGGGCAGGCAGCGCTGATGGAATTCCACGCTCCAGCGGGCGGCTCTGGGAGCGCTGTTAACGGGCTGTGCTGCCGAAATCTCGCCCGTTGGGCCCCTGGTTGGGCACAGGGAGCGCACGGACCCAGCGCCCCGAGGCCGCGGAGGGTGTGTGGGTGCTGTGTGGTGACTCGTGGCGGAGAAGGAGCCCTGCGAGCAAGGGCAGCCTGCCCGGAGCTGCCTTATGTAAACCCGGTGGCGGCAGGTGACCCGTCCATTCCGAACAGGCCTTTCAGCTCCCTCTGGCCCGCTCTGATCCACATCCTTCCATCTCTCCTCGCAGAGCACCATGGCCACTCTCAAGGACAAGCTGATCAGCCCCATCGCGGAGAGCCCCAAGGTCCCCAACAACAAGATCACGATTGTGGGAGTTGGCCAGGTTGGGATGGCTTGTGCTATCAGCGTCCTTGGAAAGGTACGGCTCAAGGACAGCGTGCTCTCCAAGCCCCCGTGCTGTCGTGCTATGCACTGCCCGTTCGTCTTAGCAAAGGGTGGGAAATTTGGGAGGTTGGCGCAGGAATGAATCATTAGCAGCTCGGGTAAGCAAGCAGTGACCTACAAGCCTGACCTCCACAGTCAGCCTCTCCTTATTCTCTCACCTTTTTGTCTGTGCTTAGCAGTAAATGTCTCATTGGGCAGAATGATTTTCCAGGCTGCTGGGAAAATGTAGGTAGGAATGGCTTCACAGCCCCTGCCAAACTTTTCATTCTCTTCCTAATTTTTTTATTCTTCCACAACAAAGCTGGAGTTTGCTTGGTGAGGGAGTTCTACTGGGCAAAGAATGGGGACAAAGTAAAAATGTAGGTGAAATACAGGATAGGAATTCTTTTAAAGCATATGTGCACTAATAGCTGAAAATACTGCTATCCCCTTCAATAGCTTCTTGATTTATCTTAAGCCCTTTTTGCTTGTTTATATGACTTTATTTTTTCCAGAGAGGTGTTAGCTAACTTTTAAAAAGCTAAAAACAGAGGGCTGGACATAGAGGTTGTGATGACTTTTCCTGTTACTGGTCTGTGGGATATTTTTGTCAAATCTCATGGTGCAGTCTTTGAGCAAAGTAAAGGCTTATTAATCAATGAGGATCTCTTGTACTTTGCACTTTGTTTTTAGAGAATATTGTGAATTACTTAAATTTGGAAAGACAGATGGAAACTGCAGACTTTTTTTTTTTTTTTCAAAGAAGGCATCAACAGATATGCCCTGCTCCCTTGCAGGGGCAGATCTTAAATCAGGTAGCTCACAGTCAGATGAAAAATCTTGCCCATACTGATAAACCAGCTCTATTTTATTTGTAGATGATCCTTCAACTTATTACCCTGAGGATGCATGTTTAGTTATAAAAAACCCCAAAATTAAGGGCTTTCACTTGCTGGTACTCATGAGCCCTGTGAGCAAGGAAAAAATAAGAACAGGCCACAGTGAAACTAAGTGTGAAACTGGTGCGAAAGTGGCAAATATGCCTGCCGTTAGATACATTTTCCACGGGAAAAACAGTGCATATTCTTTCATGTTTAAAGTATTTTAGTTGCTAAAAATGGCTTAATGGCTTTCAAATGGGGTGTAGGTATCTAGGAAAATAAAGAGAAGTGGTAATTTTAATTTCTATGTAGTTAATTGCATGATAAACCTTTAAGGATAGTGGAATTTACCAGGGTAGTAAACATTTCTGTCAAAAGGCAGTAAGCTTAGCATTAGAGCAGAAAGCCTTTCTCCTCCACCCCCATATTTCAGTGTTTTCCTGTTCTGAGGCTGTATGATGTTACCTCCCAACTTATCCTGGACGACAAATACATGGCTATATCTGTTCTGCAACATAAATATCACATGGTAGCTCCTGTAGAGAAAAAGAGCTAAAGAATCCTTTTTCTCTTGATTTTAGTATTAAGGAAGTCTGTTCCCTTTGTATATTTTTTTGAAATGAATTCACTGATGATGGCATGTTGAAAGAGAATACTTACTTGATAATTATGTGATGTGTTCTTTTAGATATTTAAATATTCAAAACACTTGCTGGATAGATTTAGAGGGTTTATCACAACTCTAAAAGATGCAACTTTTTCCCAACAGTAACAACTAGATTACGAAGTGCTTTCCTAGCAAAGGGTTGGCTATGCACTCAAACTCCCCACAAATGATACATTTTTTTGAAAGTCTGAGTAAGTTTCATGAACCTGTGCTGTAGTAGCTTCTGAGTTTGTGAGGCAAGACAAGTGCTATCCCACTGGTTTATTTGGAAAAGAGATATTTTCAGATGGGTGAAACATGTTACTTTAAAATGTGATATAGCTCAGCTCTGTGTTAACTTTAAAATGCATGTGAACGGCTTCATTAACTCCAAGTTCTGTTGGTTTTAGGGTCTTTGTGATGAACTTGCTTTGGTTGATGTTATGGAAGACAAACTAAAAGGAGAAATGATGGACCTGCAGCACGGGAGCTTGTTCCTTCATGTTCACAAGATCGTGGCAGACAAAGGTGCACCTCAGCTTCTTTGATTTAACACTGATATTCTGTGACTTTGCTTAATAGTGGAGAATTAGTTGTGCAGTCCGAAAGAACTCTCAGGATTTGGCATTTAAAAGGTGAAGTGTGTGAGTTGGGGTGAGTTCAGATGAACACCATAATGGGAGTGGCTCTTCAGCTGGGCTCTCTTACATCTCTTTACAATTTGGGGCTTGTTTAGTAAAATTGATTTTAATGAAACTGTGTGTAGAAGAAATAGTATTATTTTCATAGTGGAAATAAGAGTTAAAGTGGTTAAATGTATTCTCAACACCCACATATTGATATATCAGGTCAGTGTTAAGAGATGGTGCTGGCTGTCGAACTGATGTCTCGTGTCATTGGGTTTGAATGCAATGCACAGTGCAGAAGCTGCCTTTAACTCCTGTATTAACACAATGCTACTGGAATTAGTGGAATTATTTCAAACATATTCTATATCTTCTCCCCTGTGCTCTGCCTAGACTATGCTGTCACTGCCAACTCCAAGATCGTGGTAGTGACTGCAGGAGTCCGTCAGCAGGAGGGGGAGAGTCGGCTAAACCTGGTGCAGAGGAATGTGAATGTCTTCAAATTCATCATTCCTCAGGTCGTCAAGTACAGCCCCAACTGCATCATCGTGGTGGTTTCCAACCCAGGTAAGGCAGTCTTTCCCTAAAGACTTACAAATTTGGTTTGACAAGATAAAACACTAGTTAGTTCTCAGAAAATCTCTTCAAATACAAATTGTTGAAACTTAATAGCTTTTTGTGGACCTCAGAGAGTACAGTCAAATACTCTGTACTTTCTGATGCTCTCTTTATTCAGAACTTGTCATGGTGTCTATATTTTAAAAGAATGCTTTGTGATAAATACTTAAGTTCTTTGCATACTTAGTCTTAAGCAGTAGGAATTTTAAATGTTTTTATCTCTAGTGGATAGCTTTTGTGTCTGGATAGGATAGGGCTGTTTTTCAGCATGAAGAACTTGCCCTATAGTCGTGGCTATATTTTCAGGAAAAAGAATTTACATGCTGAAGCCTATGGTGAAGTGAAACAAGGGCTGACTGTACTCCACAGTTCAGTTAAAACAGAAAAAGAGATAATTATGCATATTTGTGTGTTCACTTGCAAGTATATCTCATTGCACTGAGACAGCTTGGATATTTGGATGTCTAAAGGTGACTGTGAATGTTCTGATGTGCTTTGTAGGGTGTTGCTGTAGGGTTCTCTTTGCTTAACTCAACATCTGAGTGAAGCCAGTACTGAAGAGCCGTGGTGATGGAGTGACACTGCTTTTAAAGATAACCTGGCAGAGTGGAACCAGTGCATGTAAAGCTTGCAGCTCTGCTGGGGGTTGAGTAATTAGCTGGTGTACAATTAGCCAGTGTTGTGAGCAAATACAGCAACTTGCTGCAGTTTTAAACACTTACCTGAAAATCAAACTGAGACAAAGATCAGGCTGTTCTTGTTCTAGCAAGGCTGAATTCAACCTGTAGACTTCTCCCCAGCAGAGTGGCTGCAGGGGGAGAATTGCATGTTGCTTTTTCTGAATTATTTTTATAATCTCTTGTTTTCCCAATGTGTAGAGTTCTGTCCACTGGTCTTACACAGTGAATGTCATTGTTAGGCCTATGAGAAGGGACTTCAGGAGTGTAACCTTGATGCCCTTCCTGCCCCAGCTGAAGCTATAGGGAACATGCCACTTGTGAGGTTTGAACTGTGCTTTGGTGCCTGAGCAGAGCAAATGGTGCATTTCAGATCCGTGTACACAAATGTGTTCCCTCCTGAGAACTGCCTGGCTCCTCAGAGTTGGAGTCATAATTAATTCCTCCAGCCTGGTTACTGTTGTTGCTTTGAGCTGTGGATTAGAAGTTTTTCTCTCTGCTCCCGTCCTTCTGTCTGCCCTACCTAGCTGTGGGTTTTTTCCTAAAACTGTATTTTTAGAAACACGTGCAGCCAGAGCACATTGCTCACCTGGCTTTTCACGCTGCAGAGGTGGTAAATGCAGAAACTGCTCAGTGCACAAATCAAGAAATTAAACTGGAGGAATTACCAACTACAAAGAGTCCGTAAGTCTCAGACTTTTGGTTGTAAATTGTTTTACCTGTGGTTGTGATGGCGAACTGGAAGGGAGCATTACTTCAGGAAATTGCTGGAGTGTTTTAGCCGCATGAGATCAGTCCCAGTTCTGAATGCCCTAGGGCTTTAACTGTGACCAAAAAAAGTGTGTCCAACTTTAGCTGGGAAGAATCTAATCTCTGAAGACCTTCCTCAAATTTTACTAGGACCCATCAAGTTACTATTCAAAATTTCAAGCCCTGCATCCATTTTAATCCCCCAGATAATCAGATCTGAAATTCCTTGACCAATGAGCACAACTGTGTTTCGAGTCCTCCTGATTGCCCTGCTACACTCAGTAAGGTAATTGTTGGAGCATTCGTGGTGTGAGTGGAGTTTCATTTGCCATGCATGCTTTTCCTTTCAGTGGATATATTAACCTATGTCACATGGAAGCTGAGTGGGCTGCCAAAAAACCGTGTGATTGGAAGTGGCTGCAATCTGGACACGGCCAGATTCCGTTATCTGATGTCCGAGAGACTTGGGATCCATCCAAGCAGCTGCCATGGCTGGATCTTGGGAGAGCACGGTGATTCCAGCGGTAAGGAGCAGTTCTGACCTCCCTGGGAATGAGCAATACCATCTCAGAGGTTGAGGCCTGAGGTGTGTTGCAGGATTCTGAACAGCTGCAGCTGAGCTTGAGTAATTGGTACTTTGCTGTATTTTTATGAAGATTAGTGTTGAGAGAAGTACAGGAAATCTACCTACACGTAGTTAATAAATGTGATTGTGGCTGTATGATTAAACCCTGAACTGAAAAGGCCGATTTTGTGAGTGAGGTTGTGTCGTGAAGGCTACAGCTGGTTCCCCTTCTCTTTATCCTCAATTTTTGGAGTACCATTCCATAGCCTGTAGCACAGTTCTCCTGTGAAAGCGGTATCAGCACTTGCTAGGTCAATAGCAGAGCTTGTTGCTCAAGCAGTCCAGATTCAGGCTAACAAAATTATCCCTTACCTTATTTTGTGACTTTTCTCCTTGCTGTTTAAAGCAAAGTTTTAAAATGTGAAATCAGAGAAGTCTATCTGTCCTAATTCAGTTCCTATATTGCAACCCTGAAATGATGCAGCAGAACATTTATGTAGATTGGTGCTGCTTTATATTTTTGTGCTGTGTATTTCTAAGGGAGCCACCTCTTCAATGTCCCATTGCATTTGATCAAAGTACAGTGTCTGATCAACAGCAGCAGTTACTGTAGCCAGCCCTACACCAAAGGAAGCGGAGTTTGGCTGAGCACATGCAGAGCTTATCCTGTGTCATTGTCACAGCTGCTTTTGCTTTGAAGTAACTCAGAATTCCTGCTTGCTTCCCAGGAGCAGAGACTGAGCCTGCCTCTGAGCTTCCAAGATGCAGGGAGAGGTGCAAATTCCTGTCTTGATATTCTAAGTTTGCATATTGCTACCTTTCTTATTCGTGTAAATAAGAATACACTTCTTGAAGGCTAACCCTAATACTGATGAGTGAAACTGAAAATGATGCAGTTTTGAGTAAAATAAGCTTTAAAAGGCTGGGTAGCTAAGATATGCCTTTTTTTACTAGAATTTGATGTTTCTGACTTCAGAAACTTCCAGGGTCTGAAAGTTCTGCTGTCACATGTTACAAGTGACTTGTTAAAGTGCCAGTACTAAAACAGTTGGATGTTTGACTCCCAGAGTTCTCAGATTTAACTCGCTAAATAAAAGCTTAGAACCTGCCTCAACCATTGTTATGGTTCTGGCTGCTCCTACTTTGTTTCCAGTTATTTTAGCTAGGAAAGGTGGAAGGGGAGTTGCCAAGTGCTGTTGGCACTGATGTGCTGCCTCTGTTGCAGTGGCTGTTTGGAGCGGAGTTAACGTGGCAGGGGTTTGCCTCCAGGAGCTGAACCCTGACATGGGAACTGACAAAGATCCTGAGAACTGGAAGGAGGTCCACAAGCAAGTGGTCGACAGGTATGATGACCTGAGGGGTAATGTGGGTAGATGCCATGCTGAAAACAGCTTCTCTGCACTCTGCCTCTGTTCTGCTGCAGCTTTCATGCCCTCTTAGGCAGAGAGTTGCTTGAGTGAGTGGGACTGCTGTTTTAAACACAGAAATGCAGGAGTTCAGCTGGTAAGATTTGTTATCCTGCAAGGAGACAAGCTATTGCCTAACAAACCTACTCAAGTGCTGGAGCACCTAGAGCTGTGGGTGCTTGTTTTCCCACATGGAGCCTCTTCAAAGGGTAACTTCATTCAAAGGGCACAAGGGCAGGAAAAGGTAGCGTGTTTCTGTGAGCAGAGTGTTGGAATTGGGGAAAATTCTGTTCCTGGATGCAGGAGAGTTTGTGTACAGCTGACTACATGTTGCAGACTACAAGTCTTGTGTGAAATGAGTGTACGCTCACTGGGATAAAATGTGTGCAGATGTTGGCTAAAAACCTCAGGTTGTAGTGCTGCTTTGACTCTAAATGTTTGCCTATTCCATTGTGCTCCTGACTGAAACAGAGAACTTGTCAGGTATAGGTGTGGTTTTCTACTTAACACTAGGATCTCTTCCTAGATGGGAGCTAATTTTGTTTTCAGCTAATCCTGTGAGAAAAGCAGGATTCTTTATTATGCATAGGGGATAATGTAGACTTTATGCTTTATCCTCTAATGTTGAAACACATAACTCAGACATTTTAATTCCAAAACTTACAGTGTGTTGCAGGAGTTTGAAAATTTTTATATGGGTAACATTCACTGGTTGTAAGACTTGTAATTTGCAGTGTCTTGCTTGAAGTCTTAATGCAGTTGTATTTCAATGTTTCCTTAGTGCCTACGAGGTGATCAAACTAAAGGGATACACAAACTGGGCTATTGGCCTTAGTGTGGCTGACCTCTGTGAGACCATGCTGAAGAACCTGTGCCGGGTTCATTCAGTCTCCACTCTGGTAAAGGTAAGAAGTGGGGGCTAATTGGACACTCTGGCTCATTTTATTGTTCTGGACAAGATAAATAGCCTCAGTTAGCAAGGTGTTGAACGAAGGAAGCTTTGTAAAATACTACTTTGAATTTCAAATGGGAGCTTACTACTGCTGTTTTTTCTAGCTGACCTCTTAGCCTGCTCCTCTCACAAGTATGGGGCTGAAAATAAAGTTCTCTGTGCAGAACTACCCTTGTGTGAAGCTTTGCCATGTGTGGCATGCAGATCCCTTGAAAGGAAGTTTCAGTGTAAAAGTGGAAGACTTCTTGGAGGCCCAGCTGTGATTCCAGGATCCACTGCCTGGCAAAGGTGCTAGGGAGGAGACCTGTGTCCTTTTCTAGCTGGTGTAACTGGCTGCATGTGGTCTGTACCAACTCCACAGCCTCTGCTGCAGCGAGGGCTCTGAGCAGGGAGAACTGCTCCCTCTGTCGGCCTGTCCTAATCCAGTGTCTGAATATTTCCAGCTCCTTGCTGTATAGACCTAAAAGTGAGAGAGAAGTTTCAAGCTGGGGTTTCTGCTATCAACTGTTTGGTATTGCCAGGCATTTGGTCCAAAACAGCTCTGTACTATTTATTTTCTCGAATACATCGTGGCTTGAATTTTTCTGCAGGTTGTAAAATGGTTTTTGAGCTCTGCTCTCAGGAGGTTCCCTGCAATATAAACCAACCACAGATCCGTGGTGAGGGGCCCATGTCTGATCTCTTTTGTTTGTGGCAGGGCATGTATGGCATTCAGAATGATGTCTTCTTGAGCCTTCCTGCTGTCCTAAATGCCTCTGGCCTGACGAGTGTCATCAACCAAAAGCTGAAGGACAGTGAGGTGACCCAGCTGAAGAAGAGCGCGGACACACTGTGGAACATCCAGAAGGATCTCAAGGATCTGTAACTCATGAATGTTAGGTTCCAGCAATAGAAAAACAGCATGTTGTGTGCAGATGTGGGCTCTACTCACTATATATCTCAATGGTTAAAGTTAAACGTTCTTCCAGACTTTCATCCATGGTAGCTAAACTGACGCTTGCTGTAACGCACAAACCTGATGAACAAATAAAGCAATTTTCAGGCATCTTTGGTTGTCCTAGTGACTTATTTTCAGTATGTAAATTATCTACCTTATTCCGGCATTCTCCTTTAGTGTTTGCCACAGACTGCTTGGAAATGTAGACTTGATGTGTCCTTTTAAAAGGTTAGAAACAAAGGAGTAACAGTGAACTGGTGGGATTTCACTTACACCACTTTGCTGTGAGGCTTTTCTCAGTCCAGGTGCTGAATAAGTGTAGTTCATTCCCAGAACTGTTTCTGATAGAGTACTTCCAATTTTTTTTACTGATGGGTAGAGAAAATGGAATGGGCATTTGCCTCTGTGCCACCAGTCAAAAATATGCTAACAATAAGGTTCTGTATGCCGCTGGCCTAGAAAGAGTCCCATAGATCCTTCTGGATTAAATTCTTTGCTTGTTAATGGTGTCTAGTTCTTGTAATTCAAAAACCAATATTATTTTCTATTTGATTATCCAAAATTCAAAGCTTTTTCTGGACTTAGACTGGAATGTTGTGGTTGTAGTCTTGTTTATTAAACAAGTCAAGTTGGGTCTTAAATCTCTAAATTTCAGCCTGATTGTTAAAGTCTTTATATACTTGGAGGGGGAACATTAAAAAAAAATCCTAAAGTTTATTTTTTCATCACTTACCATTAGGGAGTAAATATTAACCATAAAATAGAACTGCTCAACATAAATGTCGAGGGGACAGACAGTATCAAATCCATCTGTCTCGTGGGGCCTGTAAGTTTTGTTTCATAACAAATGGTCTGAGACTATGCTGGAGCAATTTAAAGCTCTTTTCTATCTGTATTAAAATGTTTTGGATATTGGACTAAAACACTTTCACAAAGCAGGTAGCTTAATTTTTCTAGTTCCTTTTAAAAGGGAAGATCATGCAAGTGTTGTTATATTGCAGGATAACTTCTGTGATTCAGTAAGGACAATGTAGTTACTGAAATATGCATGGGATGCTGCTGGCAGCATTATTTACAAAGGGTATCCCAGGGAGACCTTGGGAAATGTTTTATTCTTAGTTACAGGCTAAATTCCAGACTTCTTTGCCAATAGGAGGGAGAAAATTATATTCTCTGCTTTCCTAGCTTGGTGTGGAGATCTTACTGGAAGGCTTTCCACACCTGGATGGATTAAAGTTCCTGCTAGGAACCGTTCATGATCAACTGGATTTAGAAGGTAAATGGCACAAGCTGCTGCTCTTTTCAGGACACATCCATTTGGAAAATTCACCTGGGCACATGTAGTACAGGAACCCTGCACAGTTCCTTCCTGGCTTTGTTCTTACACTCTTCTCAGTTAACGAAGTAATTCAAAGTTGTGTTGTGGGAGCTTGCAGGATTCCTGAGTGACGTGCATGAAGAGGCATCAGCTGTCTCAGGGAACAGGGAGTGGGCCCTTTCCCCTTCTGGTGGTGAATGTTGATTTTTGAAGGTCACCTGGCTACAGTAAACCAGGTTTCTCACTGATGGCATCTTCACCCAGTAAAATGTAGGATCAGACCTTGTTCTGTGGTTGGCAAACTGAGATCCAGAGGTACATTTTGAACATACGTGGTCCTGGTGCTTGAGCTGGGGGGATTCTGTCATCTGCTGTCAGCTACTTCAATCCCCTCCACAGGGGAGGTTTGTTTTTTGTTAGTGATCACAGACTTAACAAGATCATTAGTGCCTAGACATTAAGCAAGCAGAGAACTCATGACAAAATCTGTTCTTTTAGAAGTCTAAGTGGATACAGGTGAAGGAGGGAACTGAAGGGCTGAAGAAGACATTGGTTTGCATGGTGAGAACTTTTCTTAGCACACCAGCAACCTCACTGTACTACCTTTTTTTCTTTCTACTTTCCCTTTTTTCGACTTCTGCTCCTGGGAATATGACATCATGAAGGAAAATTCTAAACAATTTAAGCAGCAGTGAATAGGCTTCCTGGGTGTTCCGGAGGATTAGTTCAAAATTGTTAAATAGGAACGAGGATCCTAGGTTAGTGGATTTTAAGATTTTATTAATAGGCTCTTCAGCTATTACTTGCATCCACTGATGTTTCTAAGCCCAATGCAAGTACATCAATGATATTGTGATTATTTTTTGTTAGGAGTCTTACCACACAGATTCTTGTATCTTCATTGCAGCTGCATGGCTGTAGAATAGCTTCCCTGTGTGTGTTTATACAATACCAGCCTATCACCTCCTGTTGCTTGGAGTCTGTCCACAATTTAGTCTTGTATCAACCATACAAATTCCTACATAACAATATTGCCATAGGACACCTGTGGGTTTTTATCCAAATATAACAGGCTCATGTTTATCTTCTGTATGCTTTGTTTGTCCAGGCCATTGATTCATAAACTTTGTTTTATCCCAAGAAAGGCAATACAGGTTTTTAGCCACGTTCCTGTGTGTCGAGAGTATCTTGGTCACTCCTCAGTCCAACAGAGAACATTGTGGTGCTATTGGACAGAGCAGTGCAGCCAGCAAGAAGAAACACTTCAAAACACTTCAGAAAACTGAGGACAGCCTCCTCTGCTCACTCACACGGGGTAAGATCAGTAATGTTATTTTAATTGCCACAAGGCTCTGGACCCCCTTGCTTTTGCAGGTGCACAAATACTGGCTACAGAGCAGAAAGTCACTCTGACTACCTTGCAAATGCCAGACAAGTGGATGCTGACAGACAACAGAAACACAAGGGATTTTAGTGACTTTCAGCGTTAAATCATGTACTTTTTTATTAGTCAAAGGATAAAACTGGGGCAGGGAATTGAAGGCACATTTAAACAATGAGATAGTGTTGAAAAGAGCACATAGCTGCAGAGGGATGAAAATGTTTTATAAATGTATTTTGAAGACTTGTAGTGCTCATATGGCTTTCACACCAGCTAACTTAGAACTATGGTTTATGGTTAAGTAAGTGACTCCAGTTGCTCTCAGAGTTCCTGTCATCCTTGTGTTTACACACTTCATGTTGGGCTTGTGCTGCAAAGAAATGCTATTTCCCCTGATTTACAGGTATAAGTGAGAACAGCTAAGCCACAAACTCTCAGTGGAATGTAGATGCTGAACTCCCTGATGTCAGTGTGACCAGTAGCCCAGAAACATTTAGGAGTCAGATCCTTACATTGTGCTCCTGTGGCCTCCCAGTGCAATGTCTAATTTTGGGCATTTCTTTCTTCCATAAACAATTCTCCCCTAATGCAT
Organism: Melanocharis versteri; assembly: GCA_013397845.1. Classification (NCBI taxonomy): domain Eukaryota; kingdom Metazoa; phylum Chordata; class Aves; order Passeriformes; family Melanocharitidae; genus Melanocharis; species Melanocharis versteri. Next base: position 99,122 of record VZTG01005008.1, on the reverse strand, counting down.
GTGTGTGAATCCAGCCTTATGCAAGGCAAAACTTCCAAAGCCTTTCAGAGTACAGGAGCCAGGGCCTTCCTAAAATCCACACCAGTCCCTGTGGTGTACTACATTTTTATAAACTGCTCCTGAGATGCCTTTGCTGTGTGAGTTGTTATCTGGGCAAGCAAGGGAGCTGTGCAAATAATTAACTTAGAATGGTCTGTTGGAGAGGTTGGACTCAGGAGGGCTGGATTTGCTCAGTGTCTGAAGTGAATAATTTACCTGCAAACATAAGCAACAAGGACCAGGCCGTAGCTATGCAAAGTAAGATTTCTGAGTAAATACCTTCTTTTTTATGGTCTTCTCTTTAATAACTCTCCAACATTATTTAGGTGTGTTTACATGTCAACACCTGAGGTAAAAAATCCAGAAAAATTGTCAAAATAACATGAAGGTGGATTCCTACCCACACTGATTTCTGGAAGGGAATATTGATCATTCTTGCTCTGTGAGATATGCTAAATGAATATGCAAAGGGAAGCAAAAAAACCCATGTGATGCTAATTCTGTATTTTGGGCAGTAAGACAGAAATGCAATGATGTCCAAAGTCTCTGTTCACTCAGCAGTCTTCACCAGTAGTAGATAACTGGAATACTCTCCCAGTATCACTGGGAATCAGTCTAAGAACCACATCAAACTAATTTTCCTACCCGAATATGACAGTAGAGGAGACTCTGATACTCTGACTGAAGATCAGTCTAGAACAGTATCTGTTGAACTTCTGTTCATTTTACTGAGTTTGTTTTTCCCATAGCAAATTGTTGTGCAGAAGGCAATAATTTTAAAATTACTTCTGTACTGGTTTGATTCTGCGCGCTACAGGGTTTTGTTTGGTTGGGTTTTTTAAAGATAAAAGACAGAAGAATAAGCAGAAATATCTTATTTTTATATACTTCAAGGGCATTCAAGTCAGTAGAGTGGCTTTCAAAGAGGCAGAAAAGAAGTTAAGACCACACTGACCTTAGCTCAAGTGCCTCTATTCCACAGAGTAAGATTTATGCTTAAGTGGTTTGTTGAATGGGGTTAAATTTCAGTATGTTAAATTTTAATCTGAAGAATTATCCTGGCATAACCTGTTTTTTATAAAGTCCTCACTATACTTCCACAGCTGAATGAATGGAAATGTCTCTTTCAGCACTACACCTTTGTTTGCAGCACAGTCTTTCAAAGCGTAGAAACTTTTGTTTGCGGCCAGAAAGATAAAATGATGCAGTGGCCACTTGCTGCCAGTCCTGACAATTCCTCCAAGGTCACACCAGGTAAGAGATATACTAAGAAGTCGTACCTAGCCTGAGCTTTTTAACAGGAAAAAAACCTCCAACCCAGCCACAAAAACCAACCAACCAACCAAAAAACCCAAAACCCAACAACAGAACAAAACAAACAGCCAAAAATCACAACAAAAAACAAATCTGAAAAGAGCTGGCTTTGATGTAACAGAAAAGAAAAAGAACTATTGTAAGCAAAGGAGTCAGGCCAAAACGAGAAACTTCCAGAGTGTATATTTACTAGAGCAAATAGTGACAGGACAAGGGGCAATGGCTTCACAGTGGCAGAGAGTGGGTTTAGATCGGATATTAGGAAGAAATTGTTCCCTGTGAGGGTGGTGAAGCCCTGGCACAGGTTGCTCAGAGAAGCTGTGGCTGCCCCCTCCCTGGCAGTGTCCAAGGCCAGGTTGGATGGGGCTCTGAGCACCCTGGGATAGTGGAAGGTGTTCCTGCGAATGGCAGGAGGGGTGGAACTGGATGATCTTTAAGGTTCCTTCCAACCCAAACCATTCTGTGATTTTATGATATTAAGCAAGTGCGGCTTCAGTCTCTCCGTGATTACAACTTTTAGTTAAGGAGAAAATACCACAAGTTACACCAACATACTAACAAATTCCCATGCTAAGTATGATACAAACACTGTGCTGACCTCAGAAAACAAATCATTATCAAAAGTAAACACGTGTATATCTATGATAGTGTTTGTGTCTTTGTACATGAATCTGAATTATAGGTGGGGGCATGGCACCAAACAGTAGAAAAGAGGCAAAACAGCGTAATAGTCTTATTTTTTTTTTTCACGTTACAGCCATATCAGACATCACACAGAAAATCTTGGTGTCTCTCAGAAATTATTTGCATGTGCCTGTGCATTTATTTCACAGTAGAATTAGTGGGGTTTTTTAAATCTCTAATGCCTAGTGCCTCTCTGGAGGTACAGAAAGGGACAGCGCTCCTTCTCTGAGAATGAGCTATGTGTCCTTTGTCAGGAGATCACTTCAGGTGCCTGGGGTGAGGTGACTTCGAAAGGGAACATTCCCAAATGTCTGCTGACACGGGAAAACGGCATACATGAATCGTAGCACAGATTTATGCACTGAGCAGTCCTGTCCCTCAGAGAGATACCTGCTCATCACAGCATTTATTTTAGACTTTAAATAGGATGGTGGCATTCTGATGCTTATCCACACTGCAGGATCCAGCTTAGTGGCCAAGCTACTCTAGCATAATTTTCCAAAGCCAAGTCCAAAAAGATTAACATTAAACTTGCCCGTGGCAAACTGGTATTTGCAGGATGGCTCTCATTGTCACTCCTGGATCAAACAGCAGAGGCCAAAATATTCTGCAGAGCTGGGTATGCCAGCCTCTCAGACCAGCTGATAGGAGTGTCTTTGGTTTGGTGTGCCCTGGAGTCCGTGCACTCCCAAATGCCTAATTAGGGACAAAACATACCAGGTGTCACTGGGAAAAATCCATTGTGTCCCATCAAACGTTTTGTAGCCCCTTCTCCCTCCTGGCCATTTCACATGAATACTGTACATTACTGTCTCTAACTGGAAAGAAAATTCTCCACTTGTAGGAGATTTGGAGCATTTTTTGGCCCTGCACAGACAGGGCAGGAGCTAAGGCTATCACATCACAGCTGGAGTGAGGTGAACTTGCTGCCAGGCAGGCAATGATGGCTGTCCCTGGAGCACTTCAGGGCCCCACCCTGATCTTCCCTAAACTCTGCAGTGAAAAAACGTCAGTGACACTGGAGAACTCATGTGAATACTGTCAGTGCCACCTACTGCTCTGTATCACAAGCACAGTGCGTGTGCATCAGTGGCTGCTACAAACCCCTGTCCTGTCCTCCTCTCAAATTTGACTCAATATCTACAAGCATTTTTAACATCCATGTCTGATTTTTTTCCCCACAGTTAATTTAGGCAAACCTTGAAACCACAGTTCTGTTCGGAGCAAGCCAGTCCTAGACAATTATCTCCTCTTAAACTTCCGCACATGGAGAGTGTTTCTTTCCCTGCAGGCACCTTCTCACCTGCAGCCAGGGAGACTGAGGTTGATTTTCCAAGAAAAGAGGTTGTCTGGAGTGTTTCTTGTGGAAGGACTGTGGTGTGAAGACAACATCCACGACTCACTTCTTGGGGTGATATACAGCGTTAGTTTTGCAGAAAACTTTGCTCTACCCAAATAGGAGTTGGATCAAAGTGTGCAGACAAGACAACATCCTAGAGGTAACAGTTCCAAAACAAGATTTAGGTAGGCAGAATGCACAGCATCATCCCTGCATTGCTCTCTCCAGAGAACTCTAGGAGATTTGGGGAAAACAAAACACACTTTGTACATTTCTCTTCAAAGACCTTGCAAACTCATTCTTTTTATTGTCCAGTATTCTTGCAAACAAAATTATTTCACTTCTGTGGGCTGAAAAAGAATTTGGTGAAGTAGCAACTGGTGTCTGGCAGAATTGCAACACAGTGAATAATGTGTTACCAAAGGGCATCTGTATAGTTTATGATAAGAAAAATATGAGAAGCTAGGCTGGACTCAAAACCAGTCTCACTGGTTTCCAGATTTCTGGGAAATATTTTAATCAATGTTCTATTTTAAGAACTAGTCTTTCTGGTATGTTTCCCTCTCCCCACTTCAGCAGCTGGCCTCTGTTTGGTGAAAAAGGAGCAAACTGCACGATCATAGTCACAACCTTTCCCTGCCTCTGTGACAAAAATGACACATTGTTCTAGTGCCAGCAGAGTGTCCCTTTCAGCACTTGCACCTCACTGCACTTCACGTGGAGGACAGCTAAAGGTTGCCCTTCTTAATGTCAGAATACAGCTTTTCTCCTGAAGAGCTTTTATTCTGTCTTGCTGTATGTGCACAGCAACACACACGACCTCCTTTATGGCCCTAAACCCAGGTAACTCCAGCTGCACCCCAGATATGCCACAGTTAATCCTTGCAGGCTATAAACATAATGGATAGGGCCCTTCGCCCTCTAGCAATTAAGAGTGTTTACAGGGATGAAAGTTTCTGGACTATCTGCTGGAGCTTGCCTTTTCTGGTCATTTCAAATACTTTTCCCTCACTAATAACAGAAAAGCTGGAATTTGGGATGGCATTGTGCGAAAAAAAACCTCCTTCTTTAAGACATGCAGATTGGATAAAATGAAATGTACTCAGAGTACGAAGGAGTGCTGATGTTCGCTGTGCTACTGAGCACTTTTTATCAATTAAAAACTCCATTATCTCCAAGCTGCCAAAGGTGAGTTACTCCCAGGTTCACTCAAGGATGGCATTGCCAGTGCTTGTGGAATTTCCTCATGGTATCTGACCATTCTTTCTAACTCATTCGCCAAGGTTTAGGGAATTATATCATCTTTTGTCAAATTCAAATAGTAAAAGAATTATCTTATTACAAGCAGAAGCTGGAAAAACGTGACACTCAAGAACCTGAAAACCACAGACTATGAGAGGAGGTTGAAAATTTTGCTGCTACAGCTTTAGTTCATTGTTGTAAAATTATTTGCATGTTTTTCAGGCTTTTGAATGCTTAGGGACAGTGGTATGTCAGTGAACCAGTGCCACTGGTTATCTGGCATCACCTAGAAGTTTTCTTTAGAGGGATGGAACACCTCTCCTATGAGAAAAGGCTGAGAGAACTGGGAATGTTCAGCCTGGGGTGATTTTATTATGGTCTGAAGGGACGCTCCAATCAGCTGGAAAGGGACTTTTTACAATGGCCTGGAGTGACAGGACAAGGAGTGAGCTTTAAGCTGAAAGGCCCTGGCACAGGTTGCCCAGGGAAGCTGTGGCTGCCCCATCCCTGGCAGTGTCCAAGGCCAGGTTGGATGGGGCTCTGAGCAACCTGGGACAGTGGAAGGTGTCCCTGCCCATGGCAGGGAGGGGGATGAGATGGTCTTCAAGGTCTCTTCCAACTCAAGCCATTTTGTGATTCTGCGGTGCCTGGAGAGGTAACTGATGTGAACGGTTTTGATTTTAGCACCTTGAGAGCTGTGTGAAGACCTGCAGAGCAGTGGTACCCAGCCAGCAGTGGGGATGGGGCCCACCCACCCACAAATCCATCAGGTTTCCCTCGGAGAAGCTGCAGCTCCTAGTAGTTACTCCCAGTGAGGGGTGTCGGGGGCTCACTGCATCCCCTGTCTGCTTTAAAATGAGAAGTTTTGCTGGGTATTCATTTACACAGGGTGAGGAAAACCTGTGGGATAGGGATGGACTTGTCAGCTGCTTTGTTCTCTGTTCTCCACTCCTCACCTGAGATGGCCTTTGTGCACCTGGCAGCTTTAGGCCTCACCCTCAGAGTGAGTATCCCAGGAAAACTATATAAGTGTGACTTGGGCAGATTCGATGTTCAGAAATGAAGTGAGCCTTAATGGATTGCTGTTTTTTCTTTTAAATAACGTGATTTTTTAGCTATGGGATGATCTGGGTTCCTACCTATTCCAGGTAGTAAAAGCCACAGCCGCTCCAAAAAGAATGATTCTCGGCCAGGCCTTTTTTTTATAAACTGGTGAGTAGGGCAGCTCAAACCATTGAGAGAAAGTTACACCCAGCCAATAAACCCCTGAATCTTTCCCCAGCCTCTCACCAGGCTCTTTTCTGAGACAGCTCCAGTTCTTAACTCTGCAAAAAAAGTTTTCTGCACCCTTTCAGTGAGCTGTATCCACCAGCTCAGGGATGGGTCTGACTGCCATGAATGCAGAGAGGGCACGGAGTGTGGAAGAGCAGGTCTTTTGGGGGGTAGCTAGTCATTAAGGCAGGCCCAGCTCTGCCATGCATTATGTATTATGTCTAAGAGACTTCTATGCAGATGTCTTCTATGCCTGTCTCCTAAACCAATTGTCTTGGGCTCGTTTGGCCTTAGGTGAGCTCAGAGCCTTTCCCTCTATGCCTGCTGGTGCAGTGTTATTCTCCAGAGCGCCAGAGATGTCCTGAATCTCACCTGGAGATTTGCCCCCTGCTGAACTGTGGATTTTGGGCAGGTTGTGCTCTAAGCTCAGAACCAGATTCAGCTCACACAGCTGTCCCAGACTCACTGGCTTCTCAACCAGATGTGTAACATAAGCATCTAGCAAGCAGGCAGCTGCTCTGGGGAGCTGTGAGGATCTCAGGCTGTGCATTAGGGACCAGCATCTCTGCAGATGTGTGTTCTCTGCTTGCAGCATCCCAGCTCTTGTGCTGGAGAAGACAGGGGCGTGCTGTGCCCTGAGTTAGTACTCACTAAGCTCCCTGGGTGGAGGACATGGGCCCAGAGGCCAGGAAAGAGCTGTGGCATAGAAAAAAAGAAACCAGGCGGAAAATCAGGGACAGGAGTGTGAGGAGGGGCAGAGTGCATGCCAAAACAGGGTTAGAGCCTTTGTAGCTCTGTAAAAGCTGCCAGGGCTGCAGAGCTGCTAAAGCAGCCAGCAGCTGGTGCAGAGTCCTGGGAACAGAGCTGGAGATAATTGTGGAGGTAGGAGGTGAGGTAAACTCGGGCTTACAGACTGCTGAACTGAAGCAGAAGAGGTAACAGCATTTAACCTGGCAAGGAATCCAAGAGACGTCGTGTAAAACTGAGTCTACTTTAACTCCTGCAGATGGCCAGCAGGTAGGAAAACTCCACGGGTGTAAGGGGAGGCTGTATCTTGAGGGGAGGACTCAGGGGCTGGACTCAAATCAGGTGGTGAACTCAAAGTGTCCTCCCCGTTGGAGTTTGCTCAGGGCGGTGCTGAATTTACAGCCGTCCAATGTCAACTGCCCCTGAGGTGCTGCTGGATACTGAATGCTGTGGCTCAGGAGCTCAAAACTACTTTTTACCTCCCTCTGAGAGAAGAAAAAGAAAGAGGTCTGGCCCCAAAACAGTCGAGACCTTTCTCAGGTCAGTCTTAAATTCTTACCTCTCCCAGCAGCTGCTTCTCAAGCCCTGAGGATTTCACTGAGCCAATTTAATGCTGGTGGTCAGACAGTTTAAACCCATTAGCTCCCAGCTATCTGAATAATTTTCTCCTGGGATCCCAGCACACGGGCAGACTGCTCTAACCAGAACTGCAGAGCACTGCCACGGGACCTGGACCTTTGCTGACTGCTGTGGCCTGTGTGGTGAGCTCTCAAGGGCTGAAGAAAATGCCACTGGCGAGATCCCTGTCCATGACATCTCTGAATGGGCTTCCTCAGTGGGAGGATGAAGATCTGCCCGTGGAGGATTTGTTGCTCTTTGAAATTTCTTGGGAAGTTACCAACAAAGGTTTGTACCACACTCGGGGGTTAGTATTGCTGTTTTCACGGGAGTGGAGGGAGAGATGAAGGGCTGGAGGAGAAAGGCATTAACAGGGAGGTTGGAGAGGGCTGCAGAGCTGCTGGATTGGAAGAAGGGCAGGTGTGTAATCGTGCATGCTGAGTGTGGGCTGCACCTGCCTGGGCTTGTGTGCGATGAGCAGAGCCGGGATGTCTCTGTGTCTTTTTGTGTTCCACCACCAGGGAGAGCGGGTTTGAACATCTAAGTGGTAAGTCTGAGTGTGCAGATATATATATATATATAGATGGATAGATATAGATATATATACACACACACACATATATCTATATATATCTATATATCTATATATATCTATATATCTATATATATCTATATATCTATATATATCTATATATCTGTATATATCTATATATCTATATATCTATATATATCTATATATCTATAGTGCTTTGTACATATCTATGTTTTGCCTTCAGTGCTAATTCACTTGGGAATGTCATGCATGGAAATAGGCTCTACAACAGAGGTCAGATGCAGTGCAGTTTAGCAGTCCCCCCTCAGCCTTCTAGAGCAGTGTGGAGAAGAGGCCAGGCCTGGAAGGGGTATAAATAAATAGAGCTGTGTTACAGCCACTGAACAAAACCCAGGAGTCAATGACCAGCAGCTTTTGTATGCCAGCTGAAACTGTTCTGGATGGGTCTTTGCAAACACAGGCGGTGCCAGACAGGGGCTTCATTTGTTCATTGGTTGCAGCTGATCAGGCAAAGGGCACGCTGCTTATTGGGCAAAAATCCTCCTGCCTCCATTTCTAACTCACTCATCAAATCGTCCCCTCAGGTAGGTGTAGTTCTGCAAGGTTCCATTTTCACTGCGAAAGTGAGTTAGTATCAGTGTGAGTAAATGATTGACCTCATGTGTGTTATTGTCCTGGAAGATAAATAGAGATTGGTCAGGAGAGGGGATCTGTAATTTGTTGAGAATTTAACTTTAAAGGGGAAATGTGTGTGAGCGGAACGGGCAGTGCTGGGGTTTATCCCCATGGGGAAACTGGAATTACCGTTCGGTGATAATTCCTGCTGTTTTATATTGCTCTTTTTTAGGGTGGTGAGCCCTATCAATACCCAGAGGTGGGACAGAGGAGATTTGGCACTTTGAATCCCTGTGGGCTTGTTTTTCAGTAGCTTCAGCAAAGCTTTTAGAGTTAGTTTACTAAAGCCAAAACTTGGAGGGTGCAGCATTCCCTTTTGCAGTGTGGATGATAAGTAAGACTCCGGCAAGCAGATGGCAGCAGAAATCTAGGAAATTCAGGAGTTCTCACTGTCCTCTATGAACTCAATAGTATATATATTTTCTGAATTATCTGGACCCAGTGGTTGTAGATATCACACAAGACATTTAAGAAAAGGTAACCCAATTAGATTTTCCGTGTGCATGTACAAAATGCAGTGAATCATTTAATCATCCATAGAGCTCTGGCTGACTTCACTGGAGCCAAATCAACTGACACAGCTAAAATTTACTAATCACACATTTTATGAGAGAATTAATATTAATAAAGTCAGTTTTATTCAGTGTGTTTAAAAATCAGGTGCCTTTACTTACACCACTTTCCAAGCCCATATGTTCAAACAGGGCTGAAGGAACATGGCGTGGAAAACAATTTCTTCATTAGAATCTGACCTTGTGCAAAGTTTCCATTAACCAACCTTGACTAAAACTTCTTGTGTGAAACCCCTTTTATAAACCTGGTTCAGCCTATTTTTCTGGTAAATTCTTGATACTGATGGGTTTGAGTTCTTTTCTATGTCTTCCAGGCAATTGAATGTCTAAATCACGTGGTAAGAACTGTTCCCTGGTGACCTAACTTTTATAAACAGTTCTGGGAAAATGTTAGGGCACTGTGAGAGAGAGTAGCTAGCAAAATACAAGGAGAATCATCACAGATGATATATTGGCTCAGGAAATAACAGCTTGTACTGTATATTTCCCACCTCTTTTAGCAGGAGGAATTATTTGATGAAGTAAGCTGACCACACAGAGATTTAGTTCTGCTGCATGTTTTAGTGTTTGTGCTGCTGTATATGTTCCTAACGTAGAGGGCAAGATAAACATTAGCTGGATTTATTGCCTGACAAGCTAATTTTGAGCATTTCACATGAAGGTTTCTTTCTTCCTTTCTGGCAGTGCAAAGGTGCGTCAGAGTAGCTCAGCCTGAAGTTGGTTTGCATTTCTGAGGTGGTGCAAAGCTGCTGCTGCTGCCCACAGGAGCGAGTTCCAGTCTTCGTGTTAATTTTGTGTGCATCACCAGGTGCTTGGGTACATTTCCTCCTTGGCCAGTGCTGCTTCTTAGTAGTCCCTCCATTTCTCTTGTGGCACTGACAATCGGGCTGAATTGTCCTCTTTCCTGTGAGGAAGGTGATAGCAGAGCTCACAGGTGGATCTCCATCCCCACACCTTGTAACCAATGACCTTTACGGGTGCTGAGCTGAACCCCTTCAGAGCCAGAGGATGGTGAGGGGGTCCTGCAAATTGGAGAACATCTGATTCTGTGGTGGGAGAGGGTCTTCATGTGCCAGGCTGCCCATGGGGAGCAAGCATTCCCTGGGATTTCCCCGGTGGTGCTGGTTGGTACTGAGGCATGAGGTGCAGCTGTAGGGAAGAATAAGATGGTTGTGTGAACTCAGGGCTCAGAGATCTACAAATATCCATTATTTCCAGAGTCTCATCTCTTCTTTGTCAGCAGCTGGAATAGGGAAGTTGTCTCTCTTTTTGTTTTAAGTGTAGATCATTTGGCACGTGCTCTAAGAAGGCAGAGCTTTCTACTTCTCCATGTTTCCTTTTTGTATTTTCTGTCCTGGCTGCAGCCTGTGCTGAGTTACAACCCCTGACATGGAAAACACTGGCCTCTCAGTTACTGCTCTCTCTCTACTCTTCTCTGTCTGGAGCAAGCAAGGATAAGGTAGCTGAAGGAGAGAATGGGAAATAAAAAAGGCCCACCTGCCAGTGTCACTCTCCCTCACCCTTCCCCCAAGTCACATGAGAGGGAATTTGCCACCTAAACCAAACACAGTATTCAAAGTCCTCTGCCAAAGAAATGAGAAATGCGTAGTTTGTTTTGTGAGGTTTCCCTCACTTTAGTTGGCTTTTCGCTGATGGGCAAAACCCAATGTGAAGTGGATCTACAGTGTTTCCGTGGCAGAAAGGGAAAAATTCAGGCAGTGAAGGGCCCCAGTGCACTGCAGTGCTACAAATCTGGCGGTAATCATGGGGGAGATCAGCATTTTTAACTCTTCCTTTCTCTCCTGGCCATCATGCTCCAGTAAAGCCAGGTCTGGTCATACATCTCTGGAGAAAAAGACTGGTTTCTTTCCTCCATAGCATGAAGATCAATAAAAGCTTTAAGTACAGGAGTACAAAAGAAGTGGCTACCAAGCTATGAAGATTTTGTGCTTGGGTTGGGTTTGTCTGTGGTGGGTTTTCTGACACATTAGTTAGAAGGGCTGAGAATGTTCAAGATCTGCTCTTTTCTCTAGAAAGATGTCTTGAAAATAATTCCAGTGATATTTAGATCAGTATCCCTTGCTGTACCACTCACAGCTTATAGATAGAAAATAGAAGAATGCTTAAAAACGCTGGGCAAACAGCCAGCTTGTATCATCATTCAGCTGTGAACAGCTTAGCTCAAGAGTTACTGGTAGATGAATCTCAAATACCTTTTTTCCCATCCCCATTGGAAAGAAGGCTGTGCTAAAAACAAAACTTGTTTCGGCTCTCCATGGAGCAGAGATCTTAGTACAGTTTCTCCGGTGAAAAACTGGACTTTTGGGAATTAAACCCTGAATCCACTGAAGTCAGTAGGACCAGCATTTCACCTCCTCTGTGCTGAGCATCTTCCTATGATGAAACTTCCTCGGGAGAAGGTGATTACTGTAATTTGTGACACAGCTGAAGTAACACCCTTTCAGGAGTGGGGATATGCTGGCATAAACTTGGCATAAGCACAGCCTCAGAGCTCTGTGCTTTCATAGAGTGGGGTGGAATATCAATGTCAAATCAATTCCAAATGAAATCCTGTGCGCTGGGGATGATGCACACAGAAATAGCTTCTCAATTGTGGACATCTGTCATAAATTTCAGTGGTTCGGTGTTATTTCAGAATATGTTTTGAATGCCTGAATTTCAAATAATGTGGAGATCTGTCTTCTGAGGAGTCCTGGCCACAAACATAGCCCAAAACCCACATGAAAAATATCTGCTGGCTGAAGATGCTGGTTGTTTTTCACCTGGCGCATTTTACAACCTGGTTTTATTAATGGTACCTCAACAGACAATCAATCAATCAATCAGATTCCAATCAAATGTTAGGAAAAAATAAGTTCAATCCCAATTTTTATCACACCTGTGTAGATCAAAGACACATTCTGAGAAGGGTGAAAGAGTTGATATAAGGAGTGATTGTGGCAGTGAAGTCAGTTTGAATCCCGAGCCTGGGCTCACGCTGCTCCCGTGGATCCTGTGGCTGTCGCGGTTCTCAGGGAAGATTTAGTGCCTTCAGAGTGGCCTGGTCAGGACACAGCAAAGAAGCTGCAGAGCCCTGGCATCATCCTGATCCTCTCTCTCTGTGGGAAAGGACTCTCTGATCAGTGACAATCTCCACTTACCTCTGTCTCCCTTCCATAGTTCACTTCCTCTTTCTCTCCCTCATTTTTGGTTTTCGCTGCTCCTTCCCTCTGTCCTTCTGCAGTGTGAGGTGGGTAGGAGGACAAGCTCTAATTACTGCTTGGATTTTAAATACACAAAACGAATAATGCAGCAGGATTTGAAACAAGGAAAGAAAATGCTGGAGTGATGCAGAGAACTCCTTTAGACAAATTAATAGATAAAAAGGTTTAGACTTTTTAAAATGATTCTTTGGAATATTTTCTGAGAAAGTATTTTGGTTTCATCCTCTATTTTTTAAAGAGGTCACTAAAAAGAGGTCAAACTTCCCTTACATTAGCAAAATCCTTCTTTCCCAAATATCTTAGTTCCCCTTTTTGTGCCAGTTGATCTTTTCCTTTAGGAAAAAAAAAAAGAGGAAGATGGAAAGGAGATAGATGGAGGAAAAGATAGGTTGTTGATTTCCTTCTAAACTTGATTTCATTCATTGGTAGAAAGGTTAAAAGCATGTTTTAAAAAGAAATAAGAGAAATATTTTTCTTTCAAGGACGTTTTAAAATGACTAAAACTTGATATATTTTAATAACGCATTTTGTTGAAGATCAGAAAACTAAACTATCCCTGTATCAACATTTTACTGCTAATTCCCTGTGTTTGTGATATTCCAAGCCAGTTTTCTGGTTCTGATCTCTATTGATTCTCTATCTGTTTCTCATTTTGTCATTTTCTTGTTTGTTTTAAACCTGTTTCAAAGTACAAAACTTCAGAGGCAGCATAGAGAACCTTGCAACATTTTGGTACGTCCCTGTTGTTTGGAAAGGTTTTCTGTTTATAGTATGACCTTAAAACATCGCATTAGGGAAGAAAAAGAGAGTTTACTGAATTGTTGAGGCAATTTGAGAATTCTGTGAGGTGGCTATGCAAACCCTTACTCTGTTACTCAGTAGGATACGTAACATTTTGCTTACTGGCACAGATATTTCCAGGGAATTCAAAGCAACTGAGCATATAGAAGCTATCTCTTAAAGATATATAATGTGTTCCTTGGGTTTGCTATGGAGAAGTGTAATTTCAAGAGTCAATACATTATTCTAGACATTGCTCTGTTCTTCTCAAGATGTCTTTTTTAAGTTATACCCAACACTTCCCACATACATAGTTTCACTTGCAGTTTCCCTCCACTGTCAGTTAAATCTTATGCACAGACATGTTTTGTGAGTCATATTTCCACAGTAACAGGGAAGACAAAAGCAAGTTTGGGGCCAGGTAATGCTGCTTTTATCACAGTTACCTTCTGAGGAGTTTTAACTGCCTGTAAAATGTACTCTTTGGATTTTATCTCAAGCACATTTCATTGCATTTCAGGCGAATCAGTGCCCTGAGATGTATTTTACCTTGCTGTGCAGCAGGTTACGACAGCAGAGCACAGCACGCTCTCCATTCTTTCCCTCATAAGAGGCCTTCCATACATCTTTGGCCCTTTAGGGCACACAGGGATCCTAAGGATAACCTTGTGGAAAGAAACACTCAGATGCTGGCTGTGCAGAACAGAGGTCCAGGCTCTACCCAGCCCATGAGCTGCAGCTTCCTCATTTCCCTTCAAATCCATGGCTGTGGAAACTCAGCTACGTTGCCAATCCCAGTGTTGAACCCCTTGTGGTATGGAAGAGGCTGATCCACGCTCCTGGGATGGGGGAAGGAGCTTTGCTTACTCTAGGCATATACAGCTTTATCATGTTATTTAGTGTCTTTCATCTTGCAAGTCATATTTTCTCTTTTTCCTGGGTCATGAGGCTGCTTTGCACTAAAATCTTCCCTCATTCTGAGCTCTGTATCCCTGCCAATTCAAACCAGCCAGTTCCATGACTAAGATTTCTACCAAGCCTTGTATTTATCCATGTTGGATTGAAGCCCCTTATGCTCCTATGATGAATTTATCACCCCGTAAAAACAGATGTATCATCTTAACTATTGCTTTATAGGTTGAATGTTCTGACTGGTCTCATATAATTAAAATTTTATGTCTATCTGAATCCAAGCCATTCAGATAGACTCTCTCAGCTTGTGGGCAGAAGAACTTGGAGAGAAAATACAGTGTTATTTATCTAAGATTGCTCTAAATCCCTGCCCAAAGCAGCCATGGAGGAGTATGATGACTGTAAATAAGTTTCTTCAGCTTTCTGGTCCTGCCGAAGGGGAGAATAATAGTCTTATGCATAGGTTTCCTTCTGCAGTTCCATGTCTATATGATGTGAAACTCTTGAACTGAGAGCTTGATTTAGGAACAGACTTCTGGAAGATTCTTGTCTTCTTAGATCTTGAATTATTAAGGGTAATAATTTATTTTACTAATTCTCCTTAGCAAGCAGGTAGATTGGAACTGCATTTTTTTTTTCTTTGTAAATACCTAGAGTCCTGAGACATGAAAATATTAAGACCAGGGATCCTTCCAGCATTCAAAACAAATGGGATATTTGTAGAGAAAAGGAATTTAAGTGAACAATTTCTTTTCTAGGAGCATAATTAAAATTGTAGCTCTGTCATTGGGCTCCTCAGGGCTGCAAGGCACCAGGCTTTGCAGAAGGCTTTCTGTAGTTGTCAGGGGATACAGTTTAATTAATCTGGGAACTAATCTCCCAAAGTGCTGAGCAACTTTGGCTGCCGTGTTGTACGTAGCGGTGGCAGCTTTTTAAGGGGAATTAAGTAACTTCTCAAGGTTTTTAATTCAGTTGGATGTGGTGCATTGGCACCTCTGGATATCCCAATAGCTTTAAAAGGGTGAGCCTGGAGCGCCAGCTCTCAGTCCCTGGAAGCTTTCAGTGCTGACTCCATAGGTAATTTTGATGTCACTGCTGGAAGCTGTAGCACAGTCTCCTTGCCTGGAGTGCTGCCAAAGATTCCCAAAGCTTCAACATTTGGTGGAGGAAGAAAATTTTATGTAGGAACATCAATCCCTTCTCTAGTGTTTCTTTTGCTCTTTGTACCTGTTGAGCTTCCTCTCTCTCACCATGCTGGAGCTACGCTCGTTGTCTCTGGTGTGCAGCAGCTGCTTGACTTCGTGTTTTCTTTTCCCTTGCCATCCCTCCCCCTTGCTGGATTCCAGCATGCACTGCTGTTCTTCTGGCTTGGTGGTGGTGCAATGTCCACTGCCTGGCACCCTGGAGACTGTGGCAAAGGGAGGTTTGCCCTGCCAGTGCGTGAATTCCAGGGCTGGCTATGGAAAACTGTGAGGAAGAGCAGCTAAGGGGCTCTTGCACACCATGTGCAAGACTAGATACATCTGTATTGCCTTGGCAGGGGATGCTGCTAGGTTCTCTTAAACATTTGAATGCTGCATTTGTTTTTTAAAGCAGACAATATTTTGGTGAAGGCTGCTACAGACATTTATATTGCCAGTGCAGGCTACATTCGTTCCAACTTTAACAACTCTTCAAGACTCATAATGGAACAAACTCCTCATGCTTTGAGGATATTGGTTTAAATCCATTTTTATAGTTAGTAGTCAATGAAATCCATCAGTTCCTCAACTTTTCTTAGTAATTTGTGTCAAATAAGCTCAGTTTTTACCACATGATGAAAAATATGTTTGAAAATTATAGCTGCAGCAATAAAACAAAAGCAGAAGGCTGTGCTTGGGATGCAGCAGGATCAAGATCAGACATGGGAGAGTAGAAGTATGAGGCCCAGGATTTTAATCCCTCAGCTGACCAATGAAGCTCTGATACCATTCAGGAGACTGAACTTCTGTTTATTTGATTGAGGCTGGATTTCACTTAAAACCTACATGTGTGAAGGGGTTTAACTAACAGTGTATCTGATCCTCAGGTGGGTTGGAGCTTAGTACAGAGATCTGTGGCCTGTGCCCCTTTCTACTTTTTGTTCTTTGTGATCTTCTTTTGCAGTGGGAGGCATTTACACTGTGATCCAGACAAAAGCCAAAACAACAGCAGATGAATGGGGCGAAAACTATATCCTTATTGGCCCCTATTTTGAGCACAATGTGAAGACTCAGGTGGAATTCTGTGAGCCTCCAAACCCTGCAGTTAAGAAGGCAATGGACGCCATGAAAAGCCAAGGGTGTCAGGTAAATCAGATGTGCTTCTGCTTCCCAGGGCAACAAATCTGACTCTGAGGAGATTAAAGTTTGGGTTAATGCTCTTGTCATTCCACTTGACACAGCAGTCCTGGTCAATGTCACAATGGGAAAGGCGCAGAATCCACTGTTAGAACAGCAGAGTCAATTCATTAAAGGTTATTTTTGAGGAAGAACCAGTTCATCCAATTATGGGTTTTAACAGTCATTTATCTGCAAGGCTGCTTAATTGGATTAATGACTTATTTATCTGGTCTCTAAGTACGGTGAGATTTCAGTAGATATAATATGACCTTACTTTGACTGAGCTTGTACATTTCACATTCTTGCATGGGACTGAGAAAAGCATTCCGTTAGCTCTCAATTTTCCTAATGTAGCATAATATTGAGCTGAAAACCAGAAAGGGACTTCAGAAAAGCTCCCAGCTGACAAAGAATCCACTTCCTCAGCTCAGTGCAACCAGTTGTCAGTTCCCTGAAAAGAGAAATTAAACCACGACACGAGGAGTGGATTCATTTCCCTTTCCAACGTGGTTTTTAACCAGTGTTTTCTGTGTGATCTCATAGCCTTTCTTGGGCTCAGTTTCTCCAACAATAAAGTAGGAATAAACTTCTCAGTATAAAGATTATATGCCAAAAGAAATGGAACCTGCTGTGTGATGGGCAGTTATTAAGCTGCGAGCAGCTTTGGTTACCCGAAAATGGGTGGAAGGTAACTCCTGCGAAGTTTGACCTCCTTTCTTGAAGTCCTCGTCCGAGGTGTAGAACTCACCTGTACTCTGACTCAATGTTGAGTCCCTCAAAGATGCCAGTTTGCAGGAGGAAGAGTTGTCTGCTCATACTGTGTGCTGAACGGATGTGGAGAGCATCAAGAGGCAGCAGCAGGGAAGCATTCTTACTGTTGCTGAGGGGATTGACACATTTCAGTGTAGAAATTCCTAAAGTTCTTGGGCTGCCACCAGCTGTGGTACTGACAATGCATTGTCTCCCTTTGTAAGAGCAGTTCTGCTGTTCTTAGGATCTAATGCCCTGTTATGCAGATGTTTTTTGTTGGATGAATATGTGCCACAGCTTGGGAAAGTGTCTGTTGGGGACACTGACATGATGCTTGCACTGTTCAGGCTCAAACTGAAAGGTCCAATCTGCCATTTCTTATCTTTATCAGATTTTCGTAGGTGATTGTTTAAGTTTTCCATTTTGCCTCTGCAAGCTGGGTAACACTCCTTTGTCTGGAAAACAGCTGAAGACTTGCGGGGCAGATTGATTGCAGTGATAAATCCAATTGGATCAGCCACCTCTGCCACCCCAACATGTGCATTGTGCTGCTGGAGCATTCATATAGAGCAGCAAATCTGTCCCAGGGATGTCAAATATTGCTTTGATCTCTAATAATGACGCTCTAGTTTCCAGGAGCTGCACTTATCCTATTAACATTTATGTCTGCGTTTTGCTTATGCATCACAATGGATGGTTGTAAACCGGGGGCCCAGGAATGCTTCCAAACTTCTCAGGTCAGGCGTGTTCCTTGCCACAACCTGACCACGTATTTAGGTGAAGTCTGGGTTCCCCGCCTTTTGACCTCATTTTCCTGCATAGTAACTCTGGACAGTCTGAAATACATACATGAGGAGTGGAAAGGAGCAAACCTGTCTTTGTTATGCCTTGTGCTTTTTGTGAAAACAGGCCAAGAGCTTTTATCTTATTTGTTTTCAAGACCTGACCTCTCTTGAACTCACTGTAGCGTCAGGGCTGGGTTCAACCCCTGAGGTCCCAGCCGTCTTGATGGCAGATTTAATGTGAAATAATTTGACTTTGCAGACTGTAGTGTGGGGCTAGCTGGGCTGGGCGTGTAGGTAAAGGCAGAGGCAGCGAAGTTGGAAATACTTTTAGAAATATGTAACTATACCAAGGCAGGTAAAGCAGGAAAGCTGCATTTTCAGCCTGATGTGATTTTAGGTATTGAGATACTTTCTGATTAATCCTGCTACTCTTCCAAATGGAAGTGGAATCCTTCCCCTCTGTGCTGCTTGCGAAGAAGGAAGAAATGTCATGGTAGATACAGGTGCGAAGCATCAGTCCTACAAAACCTCTCCCCAGTAATCTAGCATAAATAGCAGAAGACAGGAGACAAATATGAATGAAAGAAAATAATGATTTTGAAGTAAGAACAGAAGAGGCATAGATACTTCAATAAGAACAGAAGACCTCATTGTTCAAGCAAGTGCAGTCTTCCTAACCTTTTATTTTTTCCATGGAAAAAAAGTTAATATTGCAATGAAAATCTAAAATGAAAGTCTTAAAAATAAAGTGTTCCTAAAGATTGTAGTTTCCTTTGCTTCAGTATTACTCCCTGTATTTTGCAAGGAAAACTGCAAGTCCTGGGTGTGTAGGACTGTGAACACACATCCTTTGTGCGAAATACTTCAGATTCGATGGATGAAAATCACTGTGCCAACTGGCCTTTACATTCACTTTAACATTTTCTTTCTATCCTTCTTATCCTTGCGTCTTTTTCATAGGTTTTTTTTGGAAGATGGCTGATAGAGGGCAGCCCATATGTCTTACTGTTTGATATAGGATCAGCAGCTTGGAACCTGGACAGGTGGAAAGGTGAACTTTGGGAAGTCAGCAACATAGGGATCCCTTTTCATGACCGAGAAGCCAACGATGCTGTGATTTTTGGATCATTAACAGCCTGGTTTTTAAAAGAGGTACAGTTTTTAAATCTAGAGATTTGCAGACCAAAACCGCTTTGGGATGTGGTTCCTTTTCTCCAGTTTGAAAACTATGATTTTTAGGAAGTTGATCTCAATGTAGATCTAATTTGTATTTAAAGCTTAAATGTTAAGTGGTCATTTAGCTATATTTTTCCAGAAGAAGGGCAGTGAGGCTGCGCAGTGTGGAGTCTGAGTGACTGTGCTTGCCAGAACCCTCTGACACTCTAGAAAGGAGTCTGTTCTGAGGCACTAGAGAGGCATATGGTTTTCTTGGGCTAAGGATTAGGGCTGATGGAAATCAAGGCATGTGACCACTTAAAATTGTACTGTTTTGTCCCAAGAAGGAAAGCAGGCACACTGAAGGCTTCACAAAAAAAAAAAAAAAAAAGAAAAAAAGTTTTCTGGGGCTGGGATGATGGATAGGATAATGTATGTATTGTATATTTCTTTCTGTTTTCAGCTTTCCTGTCAGTTTGATGACAAGCCCAGTATAATTGCCCACTTCCACGAGTGGCAGGCAGGCGTGGGTTTAATCCTGTCTCGATCACAGAAACTTCCCGTCGCCACAATTTTTACTACCCATGCAACTCTGCTTGGGAGATACCTGTGTGCAGCCAGTATTGACTTTTACAACAATCTGGACCAGGTAAGAGACATTTTTTCTCATTCTTCCCTGGTTTTTTAAGCTAATCATCTCCTGGCTCCCTTTCTGTTTACTGTGTTACACCATTTATTGTATTTTCTGTCTCGTGTGATCACTTATGACTGACCTGCAGTTGGTTGTTGATTGCAGAGCATGAGAAATGGTATTTGTAAGATCATGAGGTGTCTAGGCATGAGTGCCTTTGTGTCATCTGACAGGTCTGAAAGCTCAGCGGAAATTAGTAAAACCTATTCAGCTCTGGCCAACATCTGACCCTTCAGGTGCAGCCTCACAACACTCTTCATGTAACACAGTAGAAAAAATATCCAATAGCCCTCCTCTTGTGAAAAATACCCAGGAATTGCAGTGGATGATGAGTTTCTTTCCCCCCAGCCTGCTTCTTAAATTTTACAAACTATAATAAGTCCTTCTAATTTCAAGAATTTCAGGTTAGGCCTAATTTGTAACTAGCAAATGTAAGTGTTTTCTGAGTTCAAAAGACCCACGTGTGTTTCTTGGAGTCTGTGTAAGCTGTCTATTGGTTTTGGTTTTCACTGTTCTCTTTCCACTCAAAGCATAACACAAACCAATGTTTCAAGGACCCAAATGTCTTTAGCACTGCCCTCATTGGAGTACTTTGCATGATCTGGGATTTCTCCTATGGTCACAGACAAACGTGAATTCAAGAGGTTTTTCCATTCCAGCACTTAGCGAAGGTTGAGGTAGACAAAAGAACCACATTGTTCATGCACTTCCTTGGCTAAAATCAGTGAAGAAAATTACTTGGTTGGTAATTTTCAGTTGGATGTTTGAATCTTGACATGTTGGGGAGCTGTGTCATCCAAAGGCAAGGCCTAGGCAGTTGTGTGCCACTGGCCTGACTCAGAAACAGAGACTCATGGAATGGTTTGGGTTGTTTTTGGCAAACATCATCTCATTCCAACCCGTGCCATGTGCAAGAACACCTTCCATTATCCCAGGTTGCTCAGAGCCCCATCCAACCTGGCCTTGGACACTTCCAGGGATGGGGCAGCCACAGCTTCTCTGGGCAACCTGTACCAGGACCTCACCACCCGCACAGGGAAGATTTCTTTCCTCATACTCAATCTAAACCTCCTCTCTGTCACTGTGAAGCTATTCTCCATTGTCCTGTCACTCCAGACCCTTGTAAATTGTCTCTCCTGGTCTCCTAGGTTAGTTATGGTTGTTAGGAGCATTAATGAGGCAGCATGAATATCACAGTCCTGCTGTGTAGGAGTCCAGACATTCCTGCTCCTCACAGTCTCTTTATGTGTGTATATGCATAATATAGAATGGGTTGGTTTGATTCTGGTTGATTCAGTGAGCTGCAAGCAGTCCAGAAAATAGTCTTTTTTTTCTCAAAGCAACTGTTTTTTTCTCGTCATGATAACTTTTGGGGGCCTCACCCTTCTCTGTGTACTCAAAAGAAAAACTAATGATCTCACATTTGAGTGAACCTACAGATTTTAATATAAACTAGCCACGATATTAATATAATCTTTTCTGTTCACATGTGGCATGGACACCTTTATGTGAGAAGGCACTGTCCCTCCTGCAAAGCCTCACAAATCCCATGGGTAACTATCAGCTATGTCACAAATACAGAAATGTCTATTCAGATTTTATTCTAAGAATATGTGGAATGAAACATAAGTATCAATTTAAAATACTATTCTAAATTTCTGTAAATAATATTTAAGGGAGGAAAATTGTGGATTTCTAGGCCATAATGCTTTATACCCTCTGTGGGTAGACATTTAAAGCTACTAATAGAGGAAACAATGTCAAGCTGTTATACTATTGTTTGACATTCCTATAGGATACTAAAACTCTCCCTGGAAAAGTTAACTCTCTTAGTCAGGGCTCTTTTGGCTGTGAAAAGGTCACCTTGGCCCAAAAGTCAGTTGAGACACAAGAGGTTGATGTAGAATACTATAATTAAATAACTGAGAGTTAGATCTTCAGACGTATTCTTATTGCTGCCTTATAGCAGCAAATTATTTAGGTCAAACAAGCAATTTGTCAGTGAGGAAGATTCTTTAGGGCTTCCTAATGTCTAATCTTTGAGGGAAGCAATACTTTTTTTAGAGCATGTCATGCCCTCCCACCCCAAAGTAAAATAGCTGGGTTTCCTGTTTCAGTGCTATTGCACAAATGTTTTCCTTTGAAGTATAATTAAGTTCTCACGTTTGACCAGTGTTTCACAGTTAGAACACAGTTCCCACCAGGCAGCAGGTGAGATGGGGGGAAAGATGCAGCTGCAGGACGCGGTGTGCCAGACGTCACCAAAAAATGGTTGCAGCACAGAACGAAAGCGCGTGGCCTTGTTGTGCCTAGACACAATCAGGCACGTACAGCTCATACAGAGAAAAGAGGAAACCTCATGTCTTTGTTTCCAGTCCCCAGCACAGTCCACAAAATGCTGAGTGAGGATGCCTGGTAGACAATTCTGCACCGCCCACACAGTGCAGGACTCTCCCACTGCAGTGTCAAACCGTCCCTGTAGATAAGCAGGGCTTAGAAGATGCAAGGTCGGTAGAGCCCTGAATTGTAGGCTACCAAAACTCCCTGTTTCGTGAGCTGAGGGCACATATCAGCCTGTGATCTGTAAGAGGACATTTTCTAGGGGGCTGCAAACCCAGTCAGCCTAGTAGAGGAGAGCTGTGGATGGCTGGAAGATGGGAGGGTGCATTGTGGATGTAAGACTGTATTGCTGTGCGAGTCCTGACCTCTTCCCGAGCCATCTGCTCTTTGCCTCAGTCAGAGATGGGATCCTGGTTCTTAGGCAGCATTACAGCTTAACAACTGGACGTGGCTCTCGAGGCTGTGCTTTAGTTGACAAGGTGGTGATTGGTCAAAGGTTGCACTCGGTGATCTTGGAGGTCTTTTCCAACCTAAATCATTCTTTGACTCTATGATTCTCTGGTAACTGGATGAGCTTATACAATTCTTATACTCTTACAGTTTTAACTCAGTTCATCTGGACTGGCTGGAATGAATGTGCCTCTGCTCCAGTGAGAACCTGGGTGGTAAACCCTTAGCAGGTGCTCAGGAGCACAGTGACCACGAGAAGTAACACTCTCGTGTTGCTATTTAGTGCATATTTTAGTTCCTAGATTGATATTTAATTCACTCTCATCCTGGAGAAAGGAAGGGAGGGAAAACAAAAAGAAAAAAAACAGAGGGTGACTTGTGCAGTAACAGGCAGTGTCTTTATTTTTATCTACTTTTAAGTATTTGAAGAGCCCTGGATAGATGACTGGGCCAGGGACTGCTCACTAAACCTATGGGTTACTGACTTGAACTCTTCCAAAGTCAACATTTCCTAATTTCAATAACAAGCATGGCTTTTTATGAGTTTAATTCCCAAAAGAAGTTTAAGAACTTTTGTATGTCTGAATAGTCCAACCAGCAGGGCATTTTCCCACTGTCTCTATGCTCCGTGTAGCTTTTACTTTTGTGAGAATAAGATTGTTTGTTGCCAAGATAAACTGAACTAAAATAGTTAAGAGTTAGGAATTTCTGTGAAAAAAATCTGAGTCTGTGGTGCCTTTATCTCTTCAGGAGGAATTGACTTCTCAGCTAAAGATCGAGAATGTTAATCTGTTATTGTTTTCCCCATTGTTTAAGGGGACTGATTTAGTTTGGTTGTTTTGTTTTGTTTTGAGTGGGGATTTTTTGGCATCCTTTCATCCCTCTAGAGTTTTAAATGAACCAGCACCTTTCATAAATTGACTGAGAGACACTGATGATCCAGACAAGCTCCTAGGTGAATAGACAGCTCATTTTAGGAAATGATTTAACCTGGAATTTCATCTAAGAGGTCATAATCTGAAATGATTTTTGGGACCACTGACCTGGCATAATGGAGAAGTTTGTATGGTTCAGCCTCTGATGCTTCTTACTAAAAAACCACTTTGAGTTTAATGGGAAAAGTTTTCTAAGGAGAAGGAAAAAAAAAGTTAGTGATATTCTTCATTGCCTACTTCCTTAGGTTGCCCTGCTGATGTGTAAAACTTCTGTTTAGAACTTGGAACATTTTCATTCACCTCATGCAGGTGCAGCTGGATCCACTTTGCCAAGTGGTAGAAAATCCTGTCCCAAGACATCTAAAAGGAAAAGTACTAAAAATCACAGTGAAAATGAATAGTCAAGAGCTTTTTTGCTGACAGTATCTCACTCTGCTTAGTGTTGTACTGTCGAGTTTGTCACCGAGCTCACTGTTGCACAAAGCTAATCCACTTTGTCAGCAGAGCAGCTGATGGAAATCTGATTTAAGGCAGGAAGTGTCAATTTCATTCTCTTTTGGCCTGGCAGAGCTATCCCAGAATGGAAGTTCTCTTTGCACAAGGTAACAGTCAATTGGAGGTAAACTTGATGTAAGCTGGATTTTAAGGGAGTAGTTCTTACCTAATTCAGACAACGGCAGCCAGTGAGATTATGCTGGAAGCAAAAATGTTTCCATTCTACCTTTTAGTAGGTAAGGAATTTGAACTTCAAACCAGTCTCTATTCCTTGGTCCTGCAGAATCACTTTGAACTTGAATGTACCACTGTTTTAAAAGACCAAGAGAGATTATTTCATTTTCTGTTTAAAATCCTCATGCATCAAACTTGTACCTTTTATTTGAATAAAAAAAAATTTACAGAAATGTTATCCACTCTCGAGGTAAGGTTTAAATGGTGAGGGTAGTCTGTATTATTTCTGCAAAAGTGTCATAATGTTTTATTTAGGAAAATTACATATATTAATTCCAATTTGAATTTGTATTGGTTTAACTTCTGTTGGTTTTCACCATACTTTTTTTTTCTTTAAGAAAGCTTAGCCTAATATCAGTATCCAGAGATTCTATGCAGACTGTGACAAATAATTTGTCTTTCTTTCAGACAAGTATTTAGATGGCTAACAGTCCTTCCTTCTTTTCCACTCTCAAATTATTCTTGTGTTTTGGAAATACTTTTAAATTTGTCTTTATAATTTTGAAGTAGGAATGGCTGATTTGGATTTACTACTTCAGTGACTGTTTCCAGAAGAAATATAACTGCTTAATATTCTCTTCTTTTTCATTCAAAGTTCATCTTAGCTGTCTTAAACAGCATGTCATGCTGGGAGGCTCAGTGATTACCTGCTGTGCCCCCTAACATGTTGAATTTTAAGACATGAATGAGATGTTTTGCTCATTACATGGATCCATAGAAAGGACAGGAACGAGCTGAAATTTTCCCTCAGAATTGCACTGCAGCAGATGCAAATTTTACTCCAAAGCATTATACCTGTGGAACATCTTCCTGTTTTGCTTTGAAATTAGACTGTCCTTATAAAGGAGTCATTGCCCCTTCTAATCCTTGCCATCTTGTAAATTCTAATAATCTGCTTGGTTTCTACCAATCAGGGAAGGAGGAGATCGTCCAATAAATTTACAAGGAAGTGGATATTGAAGTTGTTAGTCTTTAAATATCACTGAGGGAAGAAATGGTTGGACTCAAGGATCTTAAGAGCCTCTTCCGCCCTAAAGGGTTCTGTAAACAGTTCATCGGACTTAGATGTTTTTTTCTTGATGCAGCAGTCATCTGTGGCTTTGCTGGTGTTCCCATTTGCTGATAACAGCAAACAAACGAAAGCAGGCATGACGCACTTCACGGGTATCTCGCTTTGCTCTCGCTGAACACAGAGGCTGTGGAACAGAGTTCACAGGAGCCTGAGCTGGGCTGGACAGAGGGCAGGGCTGAATGCTGAGCCGGAACGTTGGGTTGGGGGTGAGGAGCTGCCCTGGTGTCCTGCTGGTTTCAGCATATTGCCCCATGCCCCACAGTGCCTCTAATTCTGGAGATTGTCAGAGCAGGCTCAGCTGTCTTTGCCCAGGACTAGGTGGGCTAAATTTGTCACCTGCACTGTCTCATCAATTAATTTTCATTTAACCTGCCCTTCAACTTGGCTAAGGCTCTTTTCTGAAGTCGCTTGTCTAGCCTGCTCAGAAGTGCACAGCTCTTACTCCACACTGAGGTCAAAAGTCAAGGTCTTGCTTTACTGATTGATGCTGGGAGCTGCTGGAGAGTGAGAGCAAATGAAATGTGAGAACTCTGTGACCTCTGTTTGTACTTCCTAATAGATGTGGAATTGTGTACCTTTGCAAAAACATGCCAAAAGTCACACAAGCATATGCAGGATAAAATACTCCCATTTCCAAAAGATGGAAGAATGAATAGCAACGAAGAAATAAACACTGGTATGTGTTAAATATGTAAAGTCTTTTCATGCAAGCAAAGAAATAAAAGTTAACTAGGAATAAATCATAGTTCTTAACAATCTTTTTATGAACCTTTGTCCCAGTAGTGTTACAGGGAGTGTTTATCTAAAGTTAGTGAACGTGTCCCAAATCTAGTGTTTAATCACATTCTGTAATTAAAACCTGTTCTTGCTGAGAAAGGGAAAAGAGAACAAAAACCCTTTTAAGTTTGACCAGCTGTTTGTTTGCTAGCAACTTAAAAATTATTTTTAATAGAAAGTCACATGTTTTTGTATAGACTTGCATAGTTCTGACTGTGCAGTGGTGCCCATTCCATTTGTGTGGGATGCTAAAGAACTGTCCCATTTTGTATCTTTTTTGCACAGAATGTTTGAACAGTCAAATATGCAGTTAAGAGCTGCTTGTGAACTAGTTTAGTGTAAGCCAAGCACGATGCTGAGACCTGTGGCACTATAAGGAGCTAAATTAATTCCCCTCTATTTTTCTCTTCTCTGTGCTCTTTCTACCACTCGACTTCTGTGGCAAACGAGAAGTATGTTCTAGAGAAAATATCATCTTTTGTATTTCATGCACTAAAATTCTTATGGGGAATGCGGAAAATGCATATATGATGGTACAACTGAGAAATGGTATCATAATATTTAGCACATTATGTGGAAAAATGTATTTGGCAAACATGGAAAAGCTCTTGATACAGTGGATCATCAATACCAAAATAAACCATCTAGTTTCTTTGGAAGTTTTCAGCTGAGATTTTTCAAAAGTCCTTTTTCTTGATCACACTAGGGTGGTTAGAGTGGCATTTTCAACTAATATAGTGGAAGCCACTTTCCAACAAGTAGTGTAGCACTGCTGCAGAATTAGAGCACATGAAAGCAATTAACTTTGATAGCAAAGCAAGATATCTATATCTACATCTGTGTCTACACCTATCTAAGTGAAAATAAGAAGTTTTCTGCTTCACTCTAGTTCCCTGAAATGGTTCACATTGCATCAACTTTCTCACAGTATGTTCTGTACTGACATTAAGCTTGGCAGGACAGGTCACAGTCTAAATAGCTTTACTTCTGTCCAAGTTCTGAAGTGCTAAAAGCAACTGGCCGTGGCAGGGGTCACACAGTCCTAACTATAGAAGGTGCTGTCTGCCCTGCCTGTGATAAGGGTTAAATCTATTATGGTCAATGAAGTTACACAGTCAAGTGCAATCAAAATCAGGCTGCGCAGCCAGCATTAGGCAGCGATCAGGACAGAGCTCATTGAGAGCCATTGTCACCCTCCATGAAACTCACACAGGCCATTGGGTGCCCAGGCTGTTGACCTTAGGGAGTCAAGACTTCTGTTTCCAGAAGTGAAACATCATGAAAGACTAAGAGGATTGTGATTTAACTGAAGGCATGGACACCTTTTTTAGACTACGTTGTAGCAATTTTGCAGTGGACGCTGTTAGTGAACATTTGAACCTTTAAGCGTGGGCTCAAGGGAATTGTGCTTTTTCTTTGCATCAGGATAACATAAGCTCAGTTTATAAAAGGGTAGCTGCAAGATTTCAAGGTGATTTAGAGATACTTTGGTGTTTGGAATGTCTTATCTAGTAGTTTAACTTACATCTGCCTCTAAAAATTAAGGGAGTTCAAACTGAAATATAAGAAGCAGCAAATAACAGTGATGGAGTTGGAGGAAGACCACCTCTGAGTGTCAGAAAATACATAATTTTCTATTTTCTTTTTTCCCTTGGGGTTTGTGACTGAGTCTTTATATCCTGCCTCTCCACCACAGCTCCATTTCTCTCTTGCCTACCTGTGATTTCTACCATTCTACCAAGTCCCCCGGTTCTGTCCTCATCCCCACTCCTTTTTTCTTCTCTCCCCTTCAGCTACCAGCAACCTCCCTTCTCTCTCAAGTTTTCCAACAAGCCCAGGGAAGCTGCAACATGATATATTGCCAGCCAGCAGGCCAAATTCCACAGATCTTGCCTTTCATGGGATCATTGATCTAGGTTTCCTTCCATGGCAGAGCTGCCATTTTTTCAGGAACAAGCAGGAACCGAGAGCTCTCTTGCTCGTTCAAACTCTTTGAAGTTGATAAAGTAGTTCAAAAACCAGAAAGACAAAACAGCAGCATAATCCCATGGTTCTCATTCCCTGGGGAAATGCAGCCTAGCAGGAGAAACCTTCCCTGAGGGGGACAGTCTGATGGTCACATCACACAGGTGTCTTTTCTGTTTGTTTTGTTACTTAACAGTTTGACATTGACAAGGAGGCTGGAGAGAGGCAGATCTACCATCGGTACTGTATGGAACGGGCATCTGTGCACTGTGCCCACGTGTTCACCACAGTCTCCCAGATCACGGCTACAGAAGCAGAACATATGCTTAAAAAAAGCCCTGGTAAGACCTGAATTATTTTTTTACTGTATTTCCTCCGAATGTCTCCATTTCTTTAGACTGAATGAACATCATAGACACAGGGATGCAAACATAAAGAGAAAGGACACGTGCACAGGCATGTCTGGCTATGCTACAGGGATTAACCGATTTTCCATGGATGTTAGGCTTTTTTTTGCCAGGACTCCTCAACTTCAGGAATTTTGTCTGTGGCAGGGTTTCTATGCTTTTAGAACTGAACCATAATCAGCTCCATATAGGTAAAATATATTCTATTAGCCCAACAAGTAGAGTTTGAAAAATAGTTGTGTGCCCAATAATTTGTCTGGTTTTCCCCTTGATATCAGTCTCATAAAAGATGAAATTTAGAAACCTTGTCCTGTTCCATGCACGGATTTTGAATAAGGTCATGATCCCAGTTTGATGTGTCATTAAAGTTCTCTTTAAATCATCTCAGTGCTTTATAGGGACAAACCCCAATACTCCATCTGCAGGTAAGCAGCATGAGGGGAAAACTGCACAACAGTTTTGGAGACTGTTTAGCAGGTGTGTTCAGATCTTGGTTATTTTAAATATAACAGTGCTCAAATTAATTTTTTGGGTTTTTTTGTTTGTTTGTTGTTTTTGTTTTTGTTTTTGCTTATTCTGGGTAGAGTTAATGGTTGATTTGCAGTGCTAATTATAGTTTGGGACTGTTATCCTGGTTAACTTCAATGCTTCAAGCAACATTGTGATTCGTAAACCACAACAAAAGGGCTGTTCATGGAATCCTTTGCCTCAGTCCTGACTAGCTGTCAATAGGATGGTGGGCTTAGATTATCTTTTTCATTTTATTTTAAGTGTGAAAGCCACGTCTTAAAAGTCACTGAAGTTCAGTCATTTAAACTGGGATATCTCTGAAAGGTCTTGATTTTTACAAAGTGCAGAGCACTCTGAAAATTAGACTTTTGAAGCTGTTTTATATAGGCATGAGGCTTCTCCCCACAACAGCTACCCTTGAAAATCATAGTCTGTGTTTTGGGATTTTAGGAGACTGAAATGAGTCCGAATCCAGTTTAATCTGGGGAAGAAAATCTCCAGACTGCTCACAGATAAAACACCAGTTGAAGCTGAAGAGAATTCCATGCACAGAGATTCACAGGCCTGAGCTTTTTGTGATTATTCTTGCAACTTTGAAGAAACCAAGTAAATATACTTAATATTTGGGTTAAAAAATTACTGACACATGTCATGCTTCATGTTGACATAGCTAGAAAGAAATTCAGTAGGAATTGCCACCTCAAATCCTAAGAGACACCTGTAAATGCAAAGTGTGTTCTGATGGGAATAAGTAGTTTAATAGTTTCTCTGAATCCAAGACCACAAGTAAACTGTGGCGGAGCCTATTCTTACACTATTTATTCTCTCTGAAGTTGTGAGATCTGCACAGACATGGATTGTTTGGAAAGTCCAGCAATCTTTCAGTAGGTCATTGAGTTTGAATTCTGCAAAGGAACATGAATACTGAAAGCATGTGTACACTTCTCAATCCACTTTAAAAATAAACCTTTAAAAGGGGGATGCTGAATTGGCACAATTAACTTTTATTTGCATTTATTGAGAGATAAACTTGGTAACCAAATTGTCAGCTAAAAAAACCTCAGAAATGTGCTATGTTGACCTGCCTCTGCTACTCCTCTTTAACATCAAACTTGGATTATAATTTAAATTATGAATCTCATAACTTGGAAAAGTCCCTTTAAAATTTGGTAAACCTGATTGCATAGAGAACTTTTGCAGTAGGACAAAGGCCAATTTGCCAGTCTAAACCTGGCAGAATGACTGCTTGCATTATGCTGATCCCACTTGCTGCAGTTATTATGCGATCAACAATTTATCAAACCATATTTGTCAAAAGCTCGAGTATCTTTGATGTATCCAGCAAGATTCTGTCAGTGATCATAAGTTATATTCTTGTGATTTGAAAACTGATGTTATGGGATTTCTAATGTTTTTGCTCAGGTGTGAAACATATTTCTCATTAGCAGTATAAAAGACTGAATCAAAATTCCATGAGACTC
Source organism: Melanocharis versteri (assembly GCA_013397845.1). Lineage (NCBI taxonomy): Eukaryota > Metazoa > Chordata > Aves > Passeriformes > Melanocharitidae > Melanocharis > Melanocharis versteri. Next base: position 68,744 of record VZTG01005008.1, on the reverse strand, counting down.
AGGTATCAGTTGAGTTCTAAATCTAGGCTTCCTATCTGTATATATTTGATCAAAATCATAGAAAGAAACTCTGAAAAAGTACGAGTCAACTCTGAATGTTAGTGATCTATCAAGAGAAAACTTCATTCTCTGCTAATATTACTTAAATCAATACCAGTTTCTTTCCTATAAATACAGAAGTCAAAACATTCTGATTTGACCTACTTGGGAGGATTTTTCAAACAAAATATCATTAATTCATTAAACAACAACAAACAAAAAACCACAAAACAAAACAAACAAATCAGTTACCATACGGACCGAGCTCTCTTTCATCAGTTCATCCCTCACACATGTTCAAAATATTCCTGTATGTTGAGCAGAAACAGTGAACTGGATTCTTTGGGCTACCACGTCTGTTTTGCATCTCAAAGCCTTAAACAAGAGATGGATTGAGCCCCAATCCTTGTGAAAGGGTAAATGAAGCTGCAGATAAACCAAAGGACATGGGAGTAGGTTATACACAGACTGCTGCTGATGGGTGAGAGTGTCCAAAACTCTCTGATAAATAAATGTGAGAGTGGAAGGAAGCCAGCCAGAAATACCCAGGCAGGGATTCTTCCTTTATTGGGAAGACTTTGGAATGGTTGGAGTCTCAAAGCTACGTCCTGCATGAGCCAATTTTTCCACGCAGAACAAGAAGCAGGTCAGAGAAAGCAGAAGGTGTGTTGTTGGTGAAGACAATGGAGGGTGTTTCTGCTCTGTTGCCTCCCCCCACAGGTCTTTGTTCACAGAATTCTTAAGTGTTGGGCAGGAGAAGGTAAAAGCACAAGTTTTCCTGTCAGGTCCTCCAAGACTGTTTTGTCACTGAAAACCAAATCTTAAGTACCTAACAAATAGGGATTTCCTGCTCTTTAGTTTCAGATTTGGTATTCCAGAAACAGATCCATCAAGACTTTTGCTATTTTATGGTTACCACCAAAGGTTATATTTGTATCTGTTGCTGTTTAACCTAGAGTGTTTCAGGACATTTTACAGGTGAAAGTTTAATCAGAGATCACTTACATGGCAGGGAAACGCACATATTGCTGAAGCAGACTCTAATTTTCAAGGAAGTAACTGAAAATGGCTGTGGCACTTACATAATGTCAAGCAAGTAGACTGGACAGCATAGAGAGGACTGATTGTACTTATTTTAAGATCACCTGGGTATGGAATCAACCAGAGGAGCCAGAGGTGTTTTAAAGAAGTCCCTATAAGTTGGACAGAATTAAGAGACAGTTTTATATTAGGTCAGAATGTTAATGCTCAACAAGCAAACCTCTACTGATGGTGAAGGAGTGGGGACAGTGAATGTCAGGCACCTGTGGCTGAGGGAGCCCGATAGCAGTGATGTCCAAGACCTGTGTCAGTGGCAAGCAAGAGGCTGTACTCCCGTGAGTAACCCTGATGTGGGGGAGGATTAACCATGAGCCCTGAGATCGCAGGAGGAGCTGTTTGGTTTGCAGGAACCACGTGTTGTAGGGAATCATATCTTACTGAAGGGCCTTTGGATGTTGCACAGGACCTTTAAAGTTACTCCAGTTCATGGTGATGATGCTTTTCAGGAGAACAAGGATGGAATCAGCACCACTGCATCCTCATTCTTGTTTCTTTGGGGATTCTTTTTATTTGAGGAATCCCTGGTATCATAAATTAGTATAGGTCTGTTTCACTAAGTTGTGTTTCCATGAGATACATCTGCTGAGGAACTGGCCTTCCCTTTCATTTCCATTCATAACCCAGCTCAAAGGACAGAAAATGGCATTCTTTCCATTTACTTGGACTGGATTTAGGTCAAGCCTTTGAATAGCTGGTGTGATCTACCAGGAAGGCTAAGAGTGAGTGAATTTCAGAGCCTGTCCTCTGTGTATATCCTATAACTCTACCTTCAAAATGCTGGAAATGAACAAATTTCAATTGTAAGATCTTTCAGAATCTTGGAGGAGAGCAGCAGTAAAAATGTGAAGCGTACTATTCTGTGGCTGTTTTTAGGAGAAATGCAACCAATTCCTGTAAAGAGGCAGTTTTAAAAAGGTTTCTTATATGCTCCTTTTTTTGATAAATTCTCAGAAGTTTTGATAGAATGGATATCTCTTGTGCCATGCAGTAAACAAGGGCATAGTACAGCACAGTTTCTGCTTCCAGGGGCTCTCAATCTATAGTGATGGAGCAGGCAACAGTGATATCAAGGATAAAGAGGTAAAGGGCAAATTGCACAACAAACATGTGGCTCGATGGAGACATTACTGGAGTCTTGACAGGACAAGAGGGCAGGGTCAACCCAGTGCTGAGGGCAGGTGAAAGCTGCTTTGATGCTGCAGACAGTGGAGAGCCGCGTGCAAGAGCTTTGTGGAGGCAGTGCTGTTCCCTCCCCCTGAGTAACATAAAGACATAACCTGTTCACATAAAGCTGAGAGACACGTTGGTTCTTTCTTTAAAGATTTCTCTGACTCTGAAGATGTCTACCTCTGCCTTTTCTCTGCTTTTCCAGATGTTGTCACCCCAAATGGCTTGAACATTAAGAAATTTTCAGCAATGCATGAGTTTCAGAATTTGCATTCCATGTACAAGGCTAGGATCCAAGAGTTCATTCGAGGTCATTTCTATGGGTATGCTTTTACTTTTCAAAAATTAGCAATGCTTGTCCAGCGCTATTTAAAGCAAGAACCAAAGCAGGAGGACTAACAAATACTTCATAGAGGAGTGGAAATGTTGAAACCAGCTTATTCAAATATCTGGCTGGGATTTCTCAGTCAGAAGCTAAGGGAATTTTAGACACCAGATCTGACTCTATTTAACAGATTGTGATATCAGACAGCAGATCTTGATCTGTTTGTTATTTACCCAAGATGCAGTTTGTCAGATTAAGATAGTCAATTTAAAGCACAGCAGAAAAGCCTCACTTTCATTTTTCTCTTGGGATAATAAGTTCCTCCAGAATAGAAAGCTGTTGTGTGTTTTGTTTGATTGTATCTTGAGAAATACTTTGTTCTTGTCTGTTTTCTTGCTTTCAGCCACCTTGACTTCGATCTTGACAAGACCTTGTTTTTCTTCATTGCTGGGAGATACGAGTTTTCCAACAAAGGAGCTGATATGTTTCTAGAAGCCTTATCAAGATTAAACTTTTTGCTGAGGGTAAGAAAGCTTACACAGCTGTTGAAAGCATAGAGCTTGCGCTCGAACTTACCATACTGTGGAAGTCACCTGCAAGAATTCCCTTTCAGTACTCTGGTTTATAGGAAAGTAATTATGGGATACTCACAGTTTTCATAGGGCTCTCTTCCTGAACCATCAGAATATGTGATGATTTCAGACAGTTTAAAAATAATTGATTATGTAGTTCGAGAAGTTAATCGATGGTTGCCCCCCTGATTTTTAGAGAGAAGTAATGAAAATAGGATTCTGGAGTTTGCCCTGATGGCTTACGTATTATAATGGAAATAAAAGTAAGCCTTTGATGCTGCATTTTAAAAACATCCTTTTAAGCAAATTGCTTAATTCATTAGGACCTGATCATGATCTTTTAAATCTCTGAGTAGTGCTACCCCATTGGATTGGAATGTTGCATTAAAATTCACAAAGTGACAGTGGCCTGGTGCAAAGCAATGGGAATCCACTCAGTTCTCCATGGTTCTGTTTCCTCAGCTACAAAAGTGCAATGTTTCTAAATGCCTTTATGGAGTACTTCAGTGGAGATAAGAGCAAGGCCTTGTTAAAAATCACAGAGCAGAGCCCTTACCACCTACAGTGAGGTTCTTGAAAATGTCTCCAGATGTGTCCCAAAGACTGGTGTATAGAAAATAAAACCCAGAAAAAAATGCTAATTGGTTTTCAGTCATCTGGCAAGGGTCAATTAGCTGTTGTCCCAGACTCTGTCTTTTGTACTCTTATCAGTTGAATGATATGGAAAATCTGGATAAAAATTATGATACTGCATTGTCAGCAGGGATGAAAGAATCACTAATGTTCAAAGCCCTAAGTACACTTGTTCTACCACCACTTTCTATTAATATGCCATTTAGAGCCTCTGGATTTTTGGGAAATTCTTAATCCCTTCATTCACACAAATCACCTCACAGAACTGAAGCATTTCTTCCACAACAGAAGTCAGTTGTTTGGCAGTGCTGTGTAACATCAGCTACCTGTTAATGGCATTTACATGGCTGTTATCTGTGAATGCTGATAACGTGGAAGGTCTTGTGTGATAAGAGGGAAAGACTTGCCTGAACAATTATTGCAGCAATCTCTTATTGCAGCTAATGATTCATATCATAGAATCGTAAAATCTTTAAGGTTGGAGAAGACCTCCAAAATCCATGAGTCCAACCTTTGGCCAATCACCGCTTTGTCAATTAGACCATGGCACTAAGAGCCGTGTCCAGTTGTTTATCCAACACTTGCAGGGAGGGTGACTCCACCTCCTCTCTGGGCAGCCCCTTCCACTGCCTGATCACCCTTTCTGTGAAGAAATTCTTCCTGATGACATCCATGGCAAGCAAGGCTGATGGAACTTAAAGGAAACTGGGGCTAGTCTTTCCAAGCTCTATAGAACAGTGTACTGTTGCTTCTCCCATATGTTGAGCCTGGATTTATTGCATTATTCTTCCAGTGTGGATGCTGGCATCTAATTAGGTGTTCTAACAACGCTTGCTCTGTAATTATTTCAAGAGGTATTTCCGTTGGGAGTAGCAGAGTACCTGTACTAATTACAGATCTGGAAATGATGGTGCTTCCTAAACAAGTCCCAGTGGTGTGCCTGAACACATATCATTGCATTGAATTGTTTTATGTTATAGAGACTTTTTCCTTTGCTGCTTGAAAACCTTACTGAAATTTTGGAAATAAAATATGGATGTTGAGAGAGATTGAATGCACGCTGGGATTGTGGCATGATGGACTTGGAACCTGCTTTGAAGAGAGGGAAGGGAAGAGCATTAATTTACATTAACATAATAGATGAGTCCCATAGGTTATTTTATACTGTGCATTTCCCTCTACGTCAGCCTGAGAGAAGGCACGCTAATAGCATGTTTGTGTCTCTAAAATTTGAAACGGAGGCAATTCAAAGTAATTTGACTTTTACAGCTCTGAACAGAGTTCACCCTTAGCTTTTCTTTAAACAGTTGCTGACAGGAGTAAAACCTCATTAAAGCAGCAAGGAATGGACCTGGTATTTTGAACTTTGTTCATGCACAGGAGAAACTAGCAAGTGAAACCATCTGGAAATAAAGGGTCAGAATTTACAGCAAGTGCTTTCTGCCTTTGAAGCAGCTGGATGGAAGAGATGAGCAAGAAGTTACTCGTGGCTTTTTTTGTGTCTGGCAGGTTCTTTGCCAGGGGTCCAGGTAGAAAATGGTTGCTCTCTCTGCCCATACACGTGCTGTTGTAGGGAATCCCTCATCTCATGCCAAGGCATGCCTCAGCTAGTAAACCAATCACTCACTCCTTGGAGCCAACACACTTTGTGTCAGGTGAGAAAGTGTGTAGGATTTTTTTTTTTTTTTTCAGTTTATGTGCACATCCAAAGCCATGCTCTCTAAACCATGAGAGCTCAGGAAGATTGGACTGCCCAAACTGAAACTGGGTGACGTCTCTGATTTGACAAAACTTCATTTGTAGCAAGAGCTAAAAGATCGGAGCCCTTCTGGAAAACCAAAGTGTATTTGGCATTTCTTGTGACTAATTCTTGAAGTTGGCTGTGATACTCTGTATGAGATTTTTCTTTTTTAAATTCCTCTCCATTTCTTGTCCTGTAGGTTAACAAGACTGATGTTACAGTTGTTGTGTTCTTCATCATGCCAGCAAAGACCAACAATTTCAACGTGGAAACCTTGAAAGGACAAGCAGTCCGGAAGCAGCTCTGGTAATTGCCACTCCCACCCTGGTACAGTCTGTTGTGGATACATGCAAAAGTCTCAGCTGGAGAATAATGCTCCTTCTTTTTGCTAAAACTGAGGATTGTGGGTGACTAGAATGTATTTCAGGGATGAAAGAGATGGGAAAGATAAATAAGGTCAAATATGTCTCCTTTTAGGGTTTTTTTTTTTTGTCCTAAGTTATTTTTAATAAACTTGCCTTGCCATTCTATTAGCAAGTTGTACTTATTTTGCAGCAACAAAGTCAAATATTCTAGGAAATCCAGTGTTCTGGACGTCTTCCGGCTGTTTCTGGTACTCCCTTTGGACGTGTCATAGAGCTTCCACAAAATAAAGACTGCCTGCTCATTTTTCACAGTGAGCTTCTCTGTGGGTAAAAGAAATCGATTGCACATCCTCTTTTATTTAGAAATATGGAAATTGCACTATGTGATCCAGCAGAACAGCAGTTGAAAACAATTTTCTATAATTTTCTGTATGGACTGCAAGCAGTGGCCATAACCAAGCAGTGAAACGTACAGCTATGAAGAGAAAATTGTTACAGCCTTTCTCATTTTGCAACTTTCCAAACAAAAAAGCAAAGCAGGAGCAGCATTAACCCTCACCTCATTTTAACTGCTGTGATTCTGTGTAGGAAAAGACGTCTCTTGTGAGGTAGTTCTGAAGTAAGTGAAGTGCCAAAACTGAAGCTTCGAATTCATAAAGAAAACCAGTGGTGGGTTATCAGGGATGAATTTTGTTTTAAAAATTGAAAAATGCCATGGCACACAATATATTTAAAGATTAATTCTCTAAGTAGGGAAATGGAAATATGCACTGTATCGGGTGGCTACAGTGGTTAAACTCTGCTGCAGAAGTAAGGAAACTGGTCTTAAAACAAGAGACTAAACCCCACAGGACCTAGCTTCTGCTTTTATGCCCATCTCTCACTGTGTTTAACCTCTTTGTGATGCCAGTACTATATTTATGAAATGATAGAAGTCTAACCAATTTAGAGATCTGTAAATGAAAGGCACTGTGTAGGAGAAAGATACTATTTTTTGTGTCATCTCATTAATGCCTCCAGCAGACGATCTCTGACTCAGTTTTCTGGATATCAGTAATCAAGTTGAAGTACTTGCCTAATGGACATTAAATTTCCACAAAAACAGGGATAGAAATAGTTCAACAGGGGTCATTGAAATCATGTAGCTTTTGCCATATCTGGAAAAGAAGGCAGATATGAGAAATCTCTCCGCTGTCAAAATTATCTCTGGATAATTTAGCAGCTTCTTGGGACTCACAGGAAACATCCTACCTGGCTTCCACTCCCAGAGCAGGTACTACCAGTGTAGAGACTGGAATTAATTGTCCATCTCTGGCTTCCTGAAAATAACATGTCTGAGCTCCCTTCACTGCCAGTGGAGGGTAATGGTTCAGTCCAAATGATGTTTTATCCTATCCCACTCTGGAAGTGTGATGATCCACTGGAATCATTCTCTGAAATGCTTTTGGCCTCTGCTTTGTGCTTGGTATAAAGGATGTCATGTTTGAATAGAATACAACAGGTACATGTGAAATAAACAATATGTGGATGTAAGGAAAGTTTAGATTACATGAAATGTGCAAAGGCTTTTCCCTGTTGTATCTCTAGTGCATGGTTATTTCTCTGGTACTCAGTAATGCAGGCACAATAATAACAGTAAAGGTATGTAGGATGATGTGAAATCATGCAAAAAATGCTGCTTCCAGCTGTTCTTCTCTGTGAAAAGCAAAAGACCCTCTGCATCATTGTTTGCAGGATTATCATGGTCATAATCTGAGCTCCAGGATAAGCCCCCCTGCTAGCAGTATTACATAATAATATCAGGGGATTTTCAGGATGCCACAGAAATTAAAGGCAAGAAGACGTTGGCACTTAAAAAGGAATATAGCACTTACAAATTATTAATAGGCAATGGCTGACCTGGGATATAAAATCCCTCTTTTTCTCTGTTTCTGAAAAAGCAGTCTATCCCATCTGGGTTAAATTATAGATATTGTGCATGGCCATCTATGAAAATATAGTCACGTGGGAACTGTCCTGCTGGGGATTGGATCAGTGTGGTTTGACATTTAGCTGCTTTACAACTCACCCAAAATTAACTCATCCACTTTTGTGTCTATGTGAGCTGGGAGAGAGCACCTAAAAACAGGTATGTGGATTCCCAGCTTGGTAAAGTTTAGGATTTCACTTAACAAGTTTTGTCTTAGCCCAAAGTATAATTTAAAATCAGAAAGACAGGGAAAGTACCATGAAGTGAAGCTTTACTCACAGTGGATTTACTCAAATTTAGAGTGCGTTTGCTGTTTTGACAACAGAACTTTCAGCCAGGGGCAGAATAATAAAAATTACTCTTTGCATGTAGAACAGTGGCTCTCTGGAGTTCTTCCTTAGCTAAAATATAACATTGGTCTGACACAGGCTTCAGTAATAGCTTAAGACTTGGCCTGAGCTTTTCAGGAAGTTTTTTACTTTGCAAACTAATTAAGACAAGCCACCTTTTAGTCTAACACTTGTTTCCAAAAGTCTTCGAGTTGGGAAATAGGGCAGAAAGTGAAGGGGGAAGCTTGCTTTGAAAACCCCTTTTGGTTTAATTCTTATATCTTGCATCTCTCTTCTAGGTCAAGAGAAGTTGGAGGTCTCTCTGTCCATTATTAATGATCAGGTTTCAGTGCCTAGGGTCATACGTACGCTCGCTTTTTCACAGCTGACGTGTGGTCTGCTGATCAGAGCACAGGATTAGAAGGGATCCCTAGAGAAGCCTGCCCCTGAGTTTTCCAGTGCACTCATCTGTAGATGCAGGTCAAATCCTCAGCTCTGCTGGGATCCATCAGCACAGCTGCTGGCTGGAGAAAAGAGCTTTGAGAACCAGACCTGTGTCTGCCTCTCCATCCCTGGTTCCATCAGCATATCAGTTTACTTTCCCAACAGCAGGAATCTCTTTTATACTGTCTTTGTCCTGGGTTCCCCAGTTTTATACATATATTTATTTATCTTCCTAGGGACACTGCACAATCTGTGAAAGAAAAGTTTGGAAGGAAACTCTACGATGCCTTGCTGAAGTGAGTGAATAAGTTGCTTTGCTCTGCCTTGCAGAGCCACATGTTCGGGTGGCTTTACTTGTGCTGTTTCTGTGCTTCTACTCTTTGTGTAAGAAGTTTTGACATCCATAGGAGGGCATGGGATAAATATATAGGACCATAAACAAGATACTTGTTTAATGGGCAAATCACAGAGTTGCCCATTAAACAAGAATTAAAGGTACCAGCAGCCCGTGGTGGAAAGAGTCATAAGAGACACAGGGGATGTCTAAGTAACACAGAGGTTTATCCACTGTCAAAAACGAGCTACTTCAGCTTAAAAAAGCACCAGAAACCAAGTAATATGTGTTAGTGATTCAGTCGTATCATTTCAGAAGACAGTTGGAAGTGAATGACCCAAAGCACAGGGGAGATGACTGGAAGTTCAGTAAAAACAAGCTGTGTCCAAAAAACAGAAGAAACCAATTCTTTAGTGTTTTTTTGAAAGCTAATTGGCAGGTCAGCAAGTGTGTGGGAGAACACAATATAGGAAATGTAGAAGGGCCATGAAAACAAAGGAAAGGTTAATGTTGATATCAGCAAACTTCAGATCAGACCTTGTTGGCCATTTCTTCATTTTCTTTACTAAAAGGATAATGAGTCATTTGGTAAAATTGGTTGTGTTTCCTTGGCAGAGGAGAAATCCCAGACTTGAACAAGATTCTTGACCGAGATGACATAACCATTATGAAAAGAGCCATCTTTTCAACTCAGGTCAGAAAATGTGTTATTTACATAAACACCTAATCTAAATAATAGATGTGATGATATAAAAGTATTGTGTATGACATATGGTGATATGTGTGCATTGGTAAGAAGTCTTCAGCACATACACTTCTCATCAATAACATTTAAAATCAGCTCTGATTGTTTTTAATGAGAGTGTGACCCAAACTAATCTTTTGGGGAGTCCATGGATATTCCCTCAGTCACATGCATTCCTAATTCTTTTATTCTGAACCAAGTGTGAACTTTGAGTTGTTCCTGAAGCCTGGATTCTTCCAATTTTATTAAATATGTGAAATCAAACTCTAAGGAGAAACAACATTGACTAAAAATCTTCAAAATTAAATGGTGGGCCCTTCTAAAAGTTAGTACAAATACATTTATTTTGAGGTAAATTAAACTTATTCACATCAACGATGAAATCTGCCGCTGTCTTCCAGTAGGCTTAGGAAATGGCAACAGGACTGTTTGCCAAGAGTTTGTCTGATTTATGGGTTGCCTTTTCTGTGTTCAGAGACACTCTCTGCCTCCAGTGACCACCCACAACATGATCGATGACAGCAATGACCCAATCCTCAACACCATCCGGCGCATTGGCCTGTTCAACAACCGCACAGACCGCGTGAAGGTGCGTTCTGGCCTCCTCCTTTTAGATGCAAAATGGGATTCTTTTAAACATTCTCGGTCTGGATTGTTAATATGGGGAGTGCAGTTAAATTCTTGATAGGTGGTATTATACTCCTAGAGTACTTCTTCTCTCTTCCTCCCTTTCCAGGAATAACAACTTGTCACTGCACAGAGATCCTCTGGTGCTGTTTAGCCAAGCTAATTTCAAGTTAGAAAACTGAGGTTAGGGAATTGTTTTCATTGCTGTCTCCTACACTGAATGAGGAGCTGCCACTTCTGAAATCAAAAAAGTGCCATGGGTCATTTGCACCCAGATGGAAAACTCTGACATAGATTCACTTAAAATCTTAAAACTGGAGGTCCAAAGTTGGAGCACAAACATTCCTGGAGTATTGACTCATCTCTCAAGAGCAGCACCCTGATACTCAGCATTTGCTGTAAAAGGTTAACCAGGGTTTTGATCCTGAGCAGAAAGGATTCCTGATCATGCCGTGCTCATGTTTACATTACCTGTTGAAACTAAGTTTATGCAAATAAATCCTTTCCTTACTTCCATGTTTACCTTGTCAAACCACAGAAATGATCAGCTCTTGCTTTCACAGGTCTGCCAAAGTTGGTTTTTTTTCTGGCAATCTCTGACATTCTAACTATGACCATCTCAACATCTGTCTAGTCAAAGTGAACCTAAAATTGCAGATTCTTCCTCTTCCAAACCTTTTCTTTAAAGCCAGATCCAAGGTATCTCTAACAATGACATATGACTTATTCTCAGTGCTTTGTCTTTTTAAATCCATGGCAATACCCCAATAAATATTTTTTCACACTTCCTAGTTGCTCTTCCTGGCTTAACATATGAACATTAACTCCAGTGAATTCTGGGATCATAATATGGTAATAATACATCAGGTGTAAAAAAAGTAGGGGGGAAGGATGCTCTGTGTACAAATGTAGTAAAAGATGCCTCAGAATTAACTGCTTGAAGGCATTAGAGTGCAAATAGGATGTAACACAGCAGACATCTCCTCCTGCTTCTTAGCAGATGTCAGGTTTGTAAAAATCTGTCATTGCCACTGAAAAATTACCTCCTGCATGAACACTTAATACTTAATGAGCTGAATATAATTTTTAAAAAATTCTGTAAACTTCAAATAGAAAGTAATTTTGAGAGAGGTATGACATATCCAGGCAGACACAGCTGGCATGTGAAAAATACCCTTAGCAATGCCAGTGGAATCACTGGGATCAATTAAGCTTGCAAAATGAGTTTACAGTACAGCCCATTTACTAGTTGAGTACATTCATTTGTTTACTCAAGTGAGTAGCATGACAATCGTATTAAGAAAATATAAAAGCATATCGTGGGCATGGAATAATGGCTGTGGTATGTTCATGCAGGGAAATAAGCCCAGAGCAGTTTAAACCATTCCCTCACATTTCTTCCTGCTGACTGGGCACCACACACGAGGCACTTCTCAACTTAGCAGTGGATGTGGGGCAGTGACCCCAGGCCCTGCAGAGTCGTGCAGATAAATTAGCTTCGGTCCTGAGAGCTGTCTTTCAGCAAGATTAGTTGGCCTAGGCACAGGTTTGTGGTGACTGGGCTATAATGTGTCTGGTTTCAAAATTCCCTCCATTCTTGGGAGATCTATTGAGTACAGTGAACATTCCTTTATTTCAGGGAATGCTGTGAAGGTCGGAAGTGCTGTGTCTGCCTGAGGCCTCCCCTTAATGAGACACCCCAATAAAATCATAGAATGGCTTGGGTTGGAAGAGCCTTTAAAAACAAAATCCCCAACCCCCTGCCACGGGCAGGGACACCTTCCAGTATCCCAGGTTGCTCCAAGCCCCGTCCAGCCTGGCCTTGGACACTGCCAGGGATGGGACAGCCACAGCTTCTCTGGGCAACCTGTGCCAGGGCCTCAGCACCCTTAAAGGGAACAATTTCTTTCTGATATCCCATCTAAACCTCCTCTCTGTCAGCGTGAAGCCATTGCCCCTTGTCCTGTCACTCCAGGCCCCTGTAAATTTTCTGTACCTTTGTACAACAGACCAAATTTTGCTAAATGCCACAGCCTTAGGCCCAATTCTCAAGGCACATGGGCCTCCTTGATGAAGAAGGATAAAGCTAAATACCTGTCCAGGAAAAAAAGGGTTTATTATCAGTACTATTTCCAGGACAAGAATATACACAGGCAGGATATATTTCAGTGTGGGAAGTGGGTTAGATAGTAGATGGATGGTCAAAGGAGGTGTTCTCCAGATACTTAGAAAAAGACCAGGGTGAAAAGGTTGCCTAAGCTTATTGATAATTAAAATATATCAATGATGGTTTTCTTTCACCTCTAACATAAGTTTTGAATATCCAGGTGATCTTACATCCAGAGTTTCTGTCTTCAACGAGCCCCTTGCTGCCCTTGGACTATGAGGAGTTTGTTAGAGGCTGCCACCTTGGTGTATTCCCATCTTACTATGAACCCTGGGGCTACACTCCAGGTAGGAATTCAGTACCCTTAACTAGGGTGGAAAGATAAACACCCATTCTGTTGATGCAGCCAGTTTCTTCTGGAGTGCTGAAAAAACTCTTTAGACTCTGTTTTCTTCTGCCATGCAAAGGTCTTACTGCTGGCAAAATTGTCCCTGCACTGGACTCTTTCCCACACTAATTTGTAATCTTTTGATTTTCTATAGCTTTAGAAAAAGAAATAAGTTTTAAAACTTAATTCTTGGTTGAGAGATTTTAAAAGAAGGTGTGCAGGAATGTACCTATTGAAAAAAGTAGGGCAAGAAATCCGATGCTACCAGCTGACGTAGTTCAGTGGATTTAATTCAAGAGAACAAGTTTGAGAGAATTATGTAATACCATAGCTAAGCTATTTACCAGAAATACATGCAGTGGTAGTGAATCTTATTGAATTAACTGGAAATTTCTAAAAATGCAGAAAGCATATAGATTCTGACTTAAAATATTTTCTGTGTCGATACTCATTTAAGTCTCCCAGAAACAAAGAGTGCTTTTTTAAGGTATATTTATAACTATTTTATAGACACCAGTTTTATTGTCCTATAAATGAAGGCCATATAGATGTCTTTGCACTTTTCTAAGACTACAGTCTGCATGCTGGTTTAGGTTAGGCTTAGGCTCCTTGGCAAAACCTCTTTGAGGAGGTTAAGCAGTTACCCTTACTCATGGCTGTGACAGAAAAAACTACAAAAAATGCATACATTTTGTGAGTTTATAGAATTAGCTCCATGTCTACTGTGAATGCAGTCCTGAGTTAATGATGGGGTGTGGTGGTTTGTTGTTTTGGGGTGGTATTTTTATTTTTATTTTTTTTTCTTACCATAGAGACCTGTTTGCAAACTATGAATATCAAAATCCAAAGTTTGATATGCGCCTGCTCCTAAGAGATTCAGTTTTGTAAAGAGTTGTGACAACTAATGGACATATGTGCACATCAGGCTCCAATTTAAAATCCAGATTGTTCTGACCATATACTGGGGTTCTCTGTTTCAAAACTGCACTCCCAGAAAGTTTTCAGTTTAGCTGTTCTGAAACTCTAAGATATGTTTGCAAACATAGTGTGAATTTTCTGTTCAAAATTTGTTTTTATCTTTGTTTTTTTTTCCCTCAGAATCCACAACAAAGCATTGTTACAGTTTTCACTTGACATTTTCAGAGCAGCTCTAGTGTTGTGGGACCTTCTGTCTGCCTGTTTATTTTTCTTTTTTTTTTCTCAAGGTGAAACAATTGCAGGTATATTGCCCTGAAACCCTTTTTGCCTGTTTCTTTCTGCAGCTGAGTGTACTGTGATGGGCATTCCCAGTGTAACCACAAACCTCTCTGGATTCGGCTGTTTCATGCAGGAACATGTTGCTGACCCAGCAGCTTATGGTAAAAACTTTAACAGCATATCAAAATATCACCTCTGAGTTAGGAAAGCAAAAAGCACAGCAACCATGCTGTTACTCCTCAATTTCGTGTTTCTCTAGGACAAGGGAATCCGTTGGGGGAATATATTCCGAGCTCTGAATATCTTGTCAAATTAGACAATTAATTTCAGCTGTCATATTTATCCAAACCTTTTCCAGGTTATTTTCTTTTGTCTCCCTTTAACTTTTTGTCTGCTGTATCCTTCCAAACCCATCAGTGCTCATACCAGTCTGGAGTGTCCCAGTACTTCCCTTTAGTGCCTCTGGTTGCGTTATAACACTCTGAGCCTCCCAAAGAAGCAGGGAAAGTCTGCTTCTCTTGGAATAGTCTAGGACTTCAAGACCAGTGAAACATGTCCCTCTCCAAACAAACAACCAAACTATCATGTACACTTAGGAAAAAAACAAAACAAAACAAAGAGCTATGGAAATACAAGGAATCTACTTCCTACTTCAAATAATGATCTGCTCGGGAAGGTTTACAAACGGTTCATAACTGGAGTGTGGTGAGGAGCAAGGAAGCCAATGCCTGGTATGTCAGGACAATTCTGCCTCTTGAGTCATCCTCTGCCTCAGCAGATGCTTCTTTTAGGGTTGATTGTCCCTGTTTCCCAACTGGTGCAGTTGTCACTAAAGCTGCAGCCTGCCCAAGGTACAGGGCAAGGCACAGCCCTCCCTGTCCTTTCCTCCTTGCTTAGCCAGGACTAACTGGATGCCCCATCCCTGCAAGTGTTCCAGGCCAGGCTGGATGGGGCTCTGAGCAACCTTGGAATAGTGTTAGGTGTCCCTGCCCATGGCAGGGGGGTGGAACTTGAAGATCTTTAAGGTCCCTTCAACCCAAACCATTCTATAATTCTGTGATTCTGTGAATATTGAACGTGTTCCCAAACTGGGGCCTCTTTCCAAGTACCTTGGCTTGTTTTCACAATCAGGCAGTGACAGCCCCACATTGGTGCCCGCTTTGCCTGACTTAGGGGCAAGGGTTAGAGCCAGGTAGAAAATATAGATACACCTGCCTGGGTGGACATGTCTTTGAGACCCTTCAGAAAGATCACAGAGCACAGGTCACTTGCTCTTCTCTGCCAAAACATAGATGTGAGTTGACGTAAATTACTGTGCTGGCCCCAGGCACTTCATTAAGGTAGTTTTGCATCCATCATGTCCATTAAGAGAGTTGCAAGGTCTGGTACCCTCTTCTTCCCAACACCCTGGTGTAAGGAAGGTGGCAAAAATAAAGCATTCATGTCAACAAACAACGTAGAGGCAAAGCTTACCTCTGGCCTCTCTCTGCCAGAATTGTCTGGGGGATGATGTATGTGAGTTAGCTGTCTCTATGGAAACACTTGTATTTCTACAGAAAACACAGCCTCTCTCCTACAGCCTGATTCTGGCCATCCACACTTGTGAATTCTACAGCAAGCTAGGAAAGCACTAGATTGTGTTTTCTTTAAGAAATCAGTATTTTCAAAATTATGGGAGATAAAAATGATATGTCTTTATCCAGAAGCTCAAACCTTTTTGGACATACTTACACAGCAACAACAAAGCCTCTGAGTTTTGAAGAATTTGCTGAATTTCAGCCTGAAATGTAAAGAAAATGAAAGTTAAAAAAAAAATGCATATTCATCTGCATCTCTCCATTCCATCAGAATAGTAACAAATGTTCCAGTTTCAGCTGGCTTTTAACATGAAAAAGGACATACTGCATGTAATATTGGTAAGGCTACGTGACAGAAGGTAGATTGGAAGTGTAGGAGGTCAGATCCCGTCTTCAGTCCCACTCACCTCACCCTTTCTCGTGTCCCTCAGGGATCTACATCGTGGACAGGAGGTTCCGCTCGCCGGACGAGTCGTGCAACCAGCTGACCCAGTTCCTGTACGGGTTCTGCCAGCAGAACCGGCGCCAGAGGATCATCCAGAGGAACCGCACCGAGCGGCTCTCGGACCTGCTGGACTGGAGATACCTGGGCAGGGTGTGTGGAGTCGAAGCATTAAAAATTCCAGGCACACGGGTCTAGCCAGAGCCTTCAGCACGGTGCTGCAGTGCAAGGACACAGCCCTGTGCTGAAATTCCCCTCTCAGAGGGGCTAAAGGCAGAGCCTGCACGTTTCAGTGTAATCCTTCCATGCACCAGTGGCAAGGAGAGGCTGAATAGGTTAGAGCAGAATCCAGGCACAGTGAGCTCTTTCTGGTGCTAAACACAGTGTGAAAATCTGGTGTTGCTGGCAACACCTACGCTAAGGAGGATTTGTGCTCCAGAGTCATCTGGACACTTTCAAAAATCCTTCCAGTCCTTCAGGAAATGTTGCTGGGCTTTGTGGCTCCTCAACACTCCTAAACTTACGTCTGTGCCTTAAATGCAAAGTAGTGTTTTTAATTTGGCACAGAAAGCACCGCTGTATCACCTACTAAGAGGACAGTAGCAAAGCAGTGTTCTCAAGTCCACAGGACTCAAGAAGTGGATGTACATATGAGTTTTGTAACTATTTTGGACCTTTTCCTGCTCTGATACCCGTGTGAGAACCTTAGTATTGATATGGTTCCCAACACTGCATAAGATACAACAAGCTGGTTTTTTTCCATGCATGTGCTGCAAACTCAGGAATATAGTGGATTGATAAATATTTTTGTCAAATTCTTAAATACCAGGCATCAGTAAACTCATGAATGTTACTTCTCTGTCGCTGTTACACATGCTTCTTTGGAGTCCAGAGTGACTTTGGATGAGTCTAAAACTTATGTGTAATACATATGCACACTTAAAGATGTAAATATTCCTGGTTAAAAACACCAAAACAGTTCTTTCCTGAGGGATAAATAATACCTGTCACTCAATAGGAACTACACTGACCAAGACAAGTCCTAGTTTCCATCTTGATACATCTTAGCAGGCACCTTATTCAGCTTCTGTTCCAGACTTCTTTGGTGTGAACCTGTCATGAATGGCTCATCGCTTCACAGCACTGTGTTCATTACAAGCAGTGATATCAGCTGGATTCTGCTTATCTGAAAACATGTTTAGCCTTTGTTCAGCATTGTCTTTTAGAAGATACTCATTTCATGTTCCTTTTCCGCCGTGCTTAAATCTACCCAAGATTTCGATGACTTTTAATGGCTTCTCTGTTTTGTTGCAGTATTACATGCATGCCAGGCACTTGGCCCTCAGCAGAACATTCCCTGATAAATTTGAGATGGAACTAAGTGCTCCACCAAAGGTAAAGTCTGCTTTTGGAGATGAGTTCATTTTAACCACTTTATGAAGAGAGAGAAGAAGAGCATGTGTGTGTTTCACAGAAAGAGGGAGAAGACAGTTAGCAAGGTTGGGTTTAACTAAAGGGAAGTAGGAACTCCTGATTAAAAGCTTAACAAGTTATAGACCCAGTCTCCAGTCAGGAGTGTGCTATTTTGGGCTGGGACAGTGTCAGTTTTCCTCACAGTAGCTGGGCTGTGTTTTGGATTTGTGCTGGAAGCAGTGCTGATACCTCAGGAGTATTTTAGTTCTTGCTGAGCAGGGCTTGCACAGAGCCAAAGCCTTTTCTGCTCCTCTCCCACCCCACCAGAGAGGGGCTGGCGGTGTGCAGGCAGTTAGGAGGGGGCACAGCCAGGACAGCTGACCCCAGCTGGCCAAAGGCACATTCCAGACCTTATGGCATCATGCTCGGTATATAAAGCTGGGGGAAGAAGGAGGAAAGGGGGATGTTCGGAGTGCTGGCATTTGTCTTTTCAAGTAAATGTTGCCTGTGATGTGGCCCTGCTTTCCTGGGGATGGCTGAACACCTGCTTGCCCATGGGAAGTGGAGAATGAATTCCCAATTTTTCTTTGCTTGTGTGCATGGCTTTTGCTTTCCCTACTAAACTGTCTTAATCTAACCCATGAGCTTTCCCACTTTGGATTCTCTCCTCGACCCCTCCAGGAGGGAGCGAGCTGGGGCTGCGTGGGGCTGTGGGCTGCTGTGCTGGCTGCGATTAAACCACAACCTAGTGGTATCAGATCCAAACACAAAGGGTACCAGCTGTGACACAGGAACAGGTCTTCTGATGATTTAGACTGAGCTGGGTGCGACTATGCCACTTCAGACCAGCTGAGGAACTGGCCCTTGAAATTCTTCTTGGAAGAGTGGCAGCTTCTAATTTTTGCTTCTGCTAAATGCCATGGAGATGTTCTGCACCAACCAGACAGAGGGGGAGCTGGGGAAGGATGTTCTAGGGAAAGCAAGGCAAGGTATTGCCTTCATCTGAACGTGGAATGTTGGCTGGAGCTGCAAGGGGTCACTTTAAAGGCACACCTTCAAGCAGTTCTTGCCTAGTCCAGATTAGCACCAATTTGAGAAGAGAGGCTGCTCAGATCCACTGTCAGAACAAAGTGACTTGAAACTAAACCTCCAAAGAGCAGCTAATTTTTGTTTTAATAAGAAGGAGAGAGGAGTTTCAGACCAAAACCCCTTGCTGGGTTCTGGTTTTGCAGATGTTGACTTTGTAACTAGAAAACTGTTTTGGAAGTTCGGATTGAAGTTCAGTAAGCATATTCTGACTACAGAGTACAGAAGGATTTTGTCTTGTGCCAATTGTTTTAAGGCTCAGTAAAGATAGTTGTGTTTTGCCAAAAACAATGCTGGAAGGGTGGGGTGTTGTTTATGGCACAGGGTAAAGGTCTCTGTCGTACAAGTGTGTATTTACTGGCAGGGGAGGACTGAGGGGATCTGGGTTGAAGGAAGCTTAGGGTGCAGGGCAGATCTAGCTTGCATCCCACCACTGGCTCCCTCGGAAGTGATGACAGCCTTAAATTGCTGTATAAAACCAATTGAGGAACTCAGTTAACACATTCAACTTGCTTCTCTCCCTGCCAGACGGAAGGTTTCAGGTTCCCCAGGCCTTCATCAGTGCCACCATCGCCCTCTGCCTCCCAGCATTCCAGCCCTCACCACAGCGAAGCTGAGGACGAAGATGAGGATGAGAGATACGACGAGGATGAGGAGGCCGAAAGGGATAGGTTGAACATCAAGTCTCCATTTTCCCTGGGAGCCTTGCCACAAGGAAAAAAGAAGCAGCATGGAGAATACAGGAACTGAACTCGTTGCTCTCACACTGGCATGGTGTCTCCATCCACTCAACAGTTTCTCCTGTAGGCTTGGCAAGCTTTGTGTTAAGGACAGTGTGATGTAATTAGGGGAACCTTAAATGTTGCTTGAGCTACAGTGTTGGAAAGCCTAATACTATTTCACCTTGAAAGTAGTTTAAATGACAGTTTTTCTGTGCCCCTTTGAGGTAGAAGAGATTTTTCAAGCTTAATAAAATTAGAGAATGAGACAATCCCCTCAGGAGCTTATACAAACTATAGATCATACCTTTGTCTATGGAATCATCTGTATTAATCATAGTCTACACAAATAGCTACATTTTGGGTATCCCAAAGGAATTCCTGCTTCATTGATGTTTTCCCTTTTCCCCTCCTAAATTAACATGAACCTTAAACCAGAGCTCAAAAAATTAGAGAAAAAAAGTGTTACACTGGAGAAATATTGGAAGAGTTAAAAAAGATACACTGAAAAGAAAATGGTCTTTCTTTTTCCTGATGCTGTTTATTGTAAGCTTACATAATTTAAAACACTTTTTTACAGCACACAGAAGTGTCTTGATCCAGTGGTAAAACATACTTCCTGTGCAGCAGTATAAAGTCTTATGCAGTGGGCATTTGAATTTTAGAGACAAATGAAGTCATCTTTCTGAGGTCATTTAGACCCACAATAAACAGCAGACCATTTATTTTCTGATTTCTCTGGTATGTCTCTTTTATTTTCATCTTGTTGTAGATTCTAAGTTTGTTAACAAACTGGTTTGGGAGGAAATTATTGTAACTTGGCTAAAGTGAACGACAAAATTTCCTTGAGTAACACCTTGCCCTGCAGACAAAATTTGTCCATGCTCTATTTCACTTCTTCTAGAAGAGACCTAATCCTAACAAATAATGCTAAAAAAAATCCAGACATTATTTTAAAAAGCACCTGAGACTTCAGAGTTCTTGGGGGATAACTGATCCTCACAACAAGAACTAAACATTTCATTTGCCTTACAGAAAGCTTTTAGAACTATTTCAGCTCCTAGAGATGCAGAGAGTGCCTGAACAGGGTCTTCAGAAGCACATCTTGACATGAAGATGTTAGGAAGGAGATCAGTCTTTTGTTTGGCAAGTTTGTGCATCAAAAATTTCTCATGCCGCTCCAGAAAAGACATTTCTAGGAATTTATCCAGCCTGTGCTTCCACAGGTAGGACAATGTAAGCTTTGGAGGTATTTACCTTTCCTGTCAGTCCCAGAGGGAGACTAGATGTCCAACTTTGATTAGGCTCCTACCTCTCAAACACTTAACCAATGCTCGATGACATGGTTCTTACTACAGGCCATTTAGAATAAAAGTGACAATGTGCCTATTTGTATTTTTGGCCACTTAAAATCAGTTTTAAATTTGGACTTTCATTCTTGAGCTGATTTGGATACTTGAAAGAACAACTATTCTCAGAAATCAGGTTTTTGTGGTAAAAACTTATTTGGAATTAAAAGGAGTCACGATTTCTTTAGCCATTTAAAAGGTAATTAAATCAATGAGTAATTTTTAATATGGAAGTGGTGAAAACAAAGATACTGCAAATATTTTCCTTCACACAGTTTACTAAGCAGAGAACAACTGCATTTTGTGAGTTTCTTCCACAAAGTGCTCTTAATCAGAGTTCCCTTGCAGAGTCAAAGGATGTAATGGCTGAGAGTCCCAAAGGAAAAACAGATAAAGGGCATATTGATTGAAAGTTAATGTTTTCATGAAGAAATAAATCAAGAAATCTCTATTTTTTGCTTGTATTTCAAAGCTGTGTTGTAGAGCAGGAGAGCTGTGTGTGTTTCGGCACACTCACGTGCGTTGAGCACCCTCCTGGTGTTAGAAAGTGCTCGGCTTTTGAGATAGGACTAACCTGAATTCTCAGATTCAGCTCCTGCAGTGGCCAAAGCAACCTCTGCCCCATGCCTTGGGCTCGTGTTAGTTCTTGGTACCAGGATTAACCATTAGTAACAAGGCAGTTTATCTACAGCAAAACACTTCTGTCTGTTGAATTTATGGCACCAGGGGAACGGCTTCTCATTCAGCCACAGCAACAGATTGCCTAAATTAAATGCCACACATTCCCAACAGTTACTGACACCTGACAAGCTTGGTAGCAGCTATCTGTTACATAAGGGATTGTCTTCCAGATGGAAAATACTGGGATTTCACAAACAGCTCACCAGCGAGGCAGAAGCTTTATCCTGTTTTCTGATATTCGTGAAGAATTGTTTAAGCTTGAGACCTTAAATCAGGAACATGCACAAAGAATCAGTCAGCTGGGAATAGGATGAGTACAGTTTCTGTATCACTGGGACAGGCAGAGGCATATAAATTTCAAGACACTGATAAACTGAAGGATGTATAACCCGTCTACTTTTCACTTTTCTGGTGGAAAGTGTCTCTGCTCGCATCGGGGCATTTGGAACTGGATGATCTTTTACGTCCCTTCCAAACCAGGCCATTCTAGGATTCTGTTCTCTGATTCTGTGCTACTTTTTGTCTGAGGACTGATTGATGATCCTGTAAAACATGCTGGAAAATCACTTAGATGCACCTGAGATATTCCAAATATGCTCGGAACAAAGGGCAATTAAATTAATGAAAGGATTCTGGTGGATACCACTGGTCTTGAGGTGGAGTTCATCATGAATACGTTCTGTCATACAACAACACTGCTGTTGGAAGATATATTAGTGCTTAAAAATGAACAAAGCAGGACACTGATTTCTCCAGTTATGTTCCTCCATAAAGTGATACAGATTATAAATAATGATTGAAAGTGCCTCTAACCCCGTGATAAAAATCAATTCCTTTGTTCCTTCAGCTGTGTTTCTTTGTGTTGAGGAGAAGCAACATCATAGTTAGTGTGATTTAAAATTAATTAGCAGTGTTATGAGAAAGATCAGAGGAAATTAGTGTTAAAAGATGAAGAACGTGACTAGGGTAAAAGATAAAAAAAATAAAACATAGTTGCTTGGACACAGAAATCATGTGGCTACTCTTTAATTACATCAGAACTACAGAGGGCTTTCCAGTAAGACCACAGAACTACATAAATAATACATCCTTATCAGCACAGAATGATAATTAACAGATTTATGCATAATTCCAGTTTTGCATCTCAGGAAGAAAGAACAAAAAAGTACAAACACAATGCAGTCGTTAATGAGGCCCTGATAATGCAAGACCTGTCCCCAAACTGTCTTCAAGTGGTGGGGCTTGCTCAGTAGGATTATTCAGGGTATTTCTGCAGTAGGGAACTGGGGCAATAAATGCTGCTGCCTATTCTCTGTGCTGACTGATATCTGCCAAAAAAAAAAAAAAATCACAGCTTTGTAGTCACAGATAGCTGGAATGTTTTTATATCTCGCTGAATTTATTGACCATCAGCAGCCTACAGGGCCACCAGTGAAGTGGTGAAGGAATCTGTCTTTATCAGAGTTTAAAAAGCTTCAATATTCACCTGAGTGGAAGGTGGTAAAAGGCTTCCCAATAACAATTGAAAACCTGTTTTTAATGAAGTGGTTGTCCAAAAAGACTGTTTTAATCATCTTTTCAGGTAAGATGGTGCCATGTATTTTAAATTTCAGATGGGACATACAAAGTGCTCTAAAGAAAGCGTGAACTTTACAGATGCTTTCCTTATCTGAACTAGTACCTTTTAATCCCCTTGCATTCAAAATTTTGCCATGTGAAAACACCCCACCCTTTCGGAACTTCAGGGAGAATGGATGAATCGCTCTACTTACACAAGTTATGCTTTCAGGCTCAAAGCTCTACAAGTGTTAGAGACATTTTAAATAATTTCACCAATTTGATAGATCGTCTGTCAAGTAGCCAGGGTGATCTCTATTTTCTTCTTCCACTGAAAGACAGGGCACAATGGGGGAAAATAAGTTGTAGATAAAGGAAAGTTCAGCCAGCCAAAGTTTTCAGATGTGCCTCAGGCAGAGATTCAGTGCAGTGTGACTGCTCAGCTAAGAGAGGCAGCATCTCTAAAAACAATCATGCCTCCTCTAATTTTTAAATGTAGGAATTTTTCTGTTTGCTGAAGAGCAAAGATACAAACCGTGGCCAGAGGGGTAACTTAGCACACGGCAAAAAAGTTTCATGCTGAAGAAAATAATGGATTTGTTCTTCATTTGCACATTGCCCTCAGTCAGGTCTAAAATCAGCTGATCTGAAAGTGCATGGCTTACCCAGGTTTGACTGGTTATTTCCTACTACAGTGGTGGAAATGTTACTCCACATAGTTTTCCAAACAAGCTGCCAGTTCTGCTTATCTCTGCCAGATATTTCACCCTTTTTTCTCAGTTGCTGTCCATCTCCCCTGCTACAGCAACAGCAAGCAGGAAAATACCACTAAAATTTGCAAAAATCCACCTTCAGGGGATTTTGTGGGCATACAAATGACACTTCCACAGATTTAACTTTAGAACTGCTCCCGTATTTTGTCCAAAGCACTATGGTCATTTTTAATTCTGCCTTTCTCTCTCTCCAAAATGCCAGTGAATATTTTTTTTTTCAGAGTTCTGCCAGGGCAAGGAGGAGAGGGCTGAGCACAGAGCCTAGCTCCATTAAAAAAAAAAATGTAGCTGAGGAGTTGAAAAGCTTAAGGACAGAGGACATGGAGAGCAAAGGTTTAGGGTCTCAGCCTGGTAATGTGAAACCAACAGCTCCTCTCCTGGGGCTCTTATGGATTCTTTTAAATTTTTGCACCAAATCCTGTGGAGAAATAAAAATTTCCCAAGCAAACAATATTCTGTAGAAAAGGGAGCCCCAGTAAAGATTTGGGTTGGAAAATTCAGTTAAAAAATAGCCATTCCCTTGAATCCAAACCAGTAAAACATCTGAAGAGAAAATTAAAAGCAGAATATACAAATATTTACCTGCTATCAATATGTGGCTCATGTTCTAAACTATGTAAATGTACGCTCCAATACAATGCACTCTGTGGAACAGTGTCTCCATTCAAAACAGACCTTTTTCGATTAATTTGCTAAGTTGTTGATAAATGAAATACAGAAAAACCACTTTAAAAAAAGTCAGAGTAAGACAGAACATGCATTTACCTTCTTGTGCTTTCTGCAAGGAACTAAGGAACAGTGCAGCAGCTTCAGAAAGAGATAAAGGATTTGTGTTTTGGCTGCGTGTTTCTAGAATGAAAAAATCAGAGATGCATGGTTTGTTAGTGTCTTATGGCATTTCTTTACTTTGCTCTTTGCTTTTTTATTATTTCTACAACTAGAGACCCAAAGAGAAGAAAATATTGTTGTCTCCTACACTCTACATCATTGTCTGCTCAAAACCAGCCTGATAAATAGCACAAGAGAGATTAGCAATCTTTTTAAAAGGGAGGCTATTTCAAAGTCCCTTAGAAGGTAAAAAGAACATTCTCCTTTTTTGTATGTTCCTATCTTTTTTACAACGTTCTGTTCCCTCCAGAAACATTGCCTAGTGTGGATTGATGTTGTCTGCTTCTGTTATTTGTCACTTCAGCACAATTAATAGCTTGATTTGGTTTTTTTTTCCAGTGCAAAAAGAAAGTCAAAAGCACTGATGACAATCCCACTTAGCAGCCAGGTCAGTCTGGAAATTATATAAATGAAATCACACAGGTGCACCAGAGAGGAAAGTCAGTCTTTGTCATGTGCTGGCTGGAATGAAGGGACTGAAAAAGGGGGGTTAGTTGTTTCCTTGGTTATGATTCCAGGAAAACAAATCCCCTCCCGTTTCCAGGGATTTCTCCCATAACCTGGGGAAGGTGGATGGGCTCCACACCCCTGTGCCCATGGACTCACCAAGCTGCACTCTGTCATACAGGTCCTTCCTCTGGCTCTCATCTGAGATGAAGCGACGTCCCTCTACAAAAGTGATGGGAGAAGGGTGAAAACAGCCTCCAAATTTGTTGTAATTCCAACTTCAGAATCCCTAAATCCCCTATTTTCAACTTTCTCTATGGTCCAGAACCCTCAGTCTCTTTCTTGGACTCTAAAGTATTGCCTTTTAAATTGTATTTCTGTTCAAAACAATAAAAAACCACTCCAAATCCCAAACTAACAAAATAAAATCCCATTGTTTCCTAGGCATCAATAAGAATGATGAAAAGCTCAGTAGGGAAGTAACAGAGTGCATTATTCAGCTGGAAGAATTAAAAAAAAATTTAAAAGGGTCAAAATCTTTGCTTTTGTGACTAGAAATAATTGTATTAATGTCACTAGAACTTTCAGTCATATTTACAGCAGCTTGGAGCTTATATTTATTTTGTTTTGCTATTCTTTGTATTGTCTCCCTTTTGCATTTCTCTCAGGATTATGACCTTTTTTTTCCTAATTTACAGGGAACTTTTTTCTTCCTCTCTGAATACCTACCCTCCCTGATATTTTTAATTTTAAATCAGCAAATTCAGAATACAATTTTTCACATTCATATTTCTGTTAAATTTGATGATTTGGATCAAAGAACAAAATCTCTAACTAAGTACGGAATCAGAGAATAGTCTGAGTGGGAAGGACCCACAAGGAGCATTGAGTCCAACTTTGAAGTGAATGGCCTGTACAGGGACCAAAGGTGTGACCTTGACATAATTAGCACCATGGAATTAGCACATCCTCCCTGCAAGCCTCAAAACTTCTACCCCCACAGCATCTGTAGGATCTCCTGCTTGTGTGGAACCAAGGGATAATCCAGGGGTGGAGAAAATCATCTCCTCAAAATGGAAAGAGCTCGGGACTTACGTGCACCCTTCAAATAGAGCATGGCCTGAGGAGTCCAGTTTCTCCTTTGGAAATGAGCCTTTA